>NSMO01002437.1:0-17356 GCA_002588565.1 Coelastrella sp. UTEX B 3026
GCCCAGGATATCCAGGCTGTCTGCCCTGAAGCCGTCCATGACACTGACGCAGGCCTGGTGATCGAACAGACTGCACTTAATGGCATGTTGTTACAGCTGATAAAGGACCTGAAGAGTGACCTGGACAGTTTGCGGGCTCAGACGCCCGCAAAATAGCGTTACCCGTGCGTCAGCCTGTCACCGTTGTGACGCGAAGCGTCACAAAGTGCTGCCCCAAGCTCGTCAGCTTGTTGCCGGCCCAGTCTGTCAGCAGAAACGTTAGAGAATTCAGCCTTTTGTCAGCTAGCTTAACCGTGAAAGCGCTGGACGGGTTCACCCAGTCAAGCATCGTATATGGACTCGCGGTCACCGGGATCACCCCTAAGATCTGACTGGGCCCCGCGTGCTCGCCCAGTGCGATGTTCGTTATGTTGCCTTTTGGAACTGAAGGACCTAATACGTGCACTGCGATAGTTTCAATAGGCAAGGGCCGGATCGGCCGCTCGGATTCCAGCGCCTGAGCCGGCCCGACGGTTAACGTAGTGAACCCCAGCAGATTCGCCACTTGTTCCGAAGGAAACCTCAGCTGTAAGCCGAACTCGCTTTCAAAGCGGAACCTATTGCTGCTTGCGTCGTACGTACACTTTACTGCGGGCGCCGAAGCACCGGCAGCCGCATTCACAGCCTCGGCCACCCGGCTCAGCCTGGGATTACCCCTGGGCAGCCTCACGGTGAATTCCTGCACTGGTAGCCCGGAATCGTCAGCCACTGCCACAGTGAACCGAGTCTCGGGTGGGATCCAGTCCCAGTCACACACGCACGTGAAGTGCTCGAGTGTCAGCGTCAGATACTCGGTGACCGGATCACATTGTATCAGCCCTGGCTCCAGGTTGGCCGTCCACAGCCACGGTTTATCGCTGACCTGTGAGCCTTTGCTGCTGTCCAGGAACAGGTGCTGCATGTTCTTTTCTTGCTTCGCAAGAAAAGAACATGAACTGGGCTTGGATTGCTGCAGCAGCCTATCGCATGCCTGGCTACACTGAGTTGCTTCAACAGCATGGCTGGAGACAGCTACCTGCGCCGCCAAAGGCAGTCTTGTTTTGCAGAGGTAACGTGTTAGCGGCTGGCTTCAGAGGCACCAGCCTTGTTTCCACAGCTCAGGGTATGGAAACAAATGATGCCGAAGACATAGCCGATGACATTGCATTAGTGCAAGGCACAGAAGATCAGAGGCCCAGGTTCATCAGAACACGAATGTGGCTGCTAGGCTTGAGGCTGACATACCCTCATGCCACTCTGGTGGTTGCTGCACACAGCCTGGGTGGCTCGCTATGCCTAGCAAGCTTGTATAGAGTGCCAAACATAACCACAGCACACTGTTACAACTCGTACGCATCATCAACCATGCTGGCCCGCAGCCACGCAGCAACAGCATACAGCAAAGCAACGCTACACCTGGTAATCGATGATCCAATTAATGTGAGCAGCTTGTTACTGGAGCATGTGACCTTTGACCTGAAAATCAAGCTGTTTGACTGGCTGGATGCTCATGCTTTGCAGAACTGGCTCTGAGGAGCGTCTACACGCTCCTCAGAGATAGGACTGCATGCCATCTCACTGTGTCATCGGCATCCAACCCAGCTTGTAAGTTGCCAAAGTCCCTGGTGACCAGCTTTATTGTCACCCTGCCAGCTGGCACTTCCCGCAGTGTTATGGCAGCATCACCTGTATGCGTGCTAGCATTTGCCGCCCCTGCAGATACACCTAAAAGCTCACTAGGACTGCATGACTTGCTGTCAAAGCTTTGAGACTGGTATGGCAAACCCAAGCCGTAGATTTCAATCACTGCTGGAATTGCATTTTGGCAGCTCAGATAGAAGCTGTCGAGCTTCATTTCATACTTGAAATCAACAGCATCAAGGTTGTTGCTTGGTTCAATGCTCCAAGCTGCCGCTAAATCACCCAGATCAAAGGTTGCCATGGTGGGTATGCCTGCAATCCGGTCTTCAGAATGCAGCATGATGCGGTATGACTTAGGCTTTTGACGCAGCTTCGCTGTCAGCTGCTTTACAATGGACAGATGCTGTGTCATGGGAATGACCGCTCCTTGGCTGAGTGACTCTCGGGACAGGTGTTCCAGAGCACGTGGCTGAGGCTGCATTCTGCTGTATATATGAATGAGATACAACAAAACAATGACTGAATATGTACATAAAGGGACGCAGTTTTCTGGTTCTCTCTGACACTACGTTTGACATCACAATGACCATGCAGGACTTTCTTTCATACGCTTCCTCCAAGGGTCTTACATGCTCACGTGTTTCATTCGACACTTGTCGCACCGCAAGCCAACTAGCAGAGAAGGCGGTCCTGACCGCAGTCTTAGCTGAGGATTGTCATGATCGGTTGTTCTACACAACATGCGGGAAGTTGTTGGATGTCCTGCCCAACACATTCACGATCCTCACCTCTGCGGCAAGCGGTGTAGTTATTGATTACAACGATCTACGCGAACTCCCAGACGCCATCATACTCTGGCACAAAGATGAGAGTTACACCTACCAAACAACAAATCCCCAACATCTCATCGCTTTTCGCAAGGCGTTGGCCGGTGAAGAGACAAAATGTGCTATTTGCCTTGACCCCGTTGAGTGTGGGGACACTAGAGCCCATGGTTGTGGTTGCTGTGCAAGCTGGGTGTGTGGATCATGCCTGCGTGGAAAATGGGTATGGACATGCCCTGTTTGTATGCAAGTCCGAGGCAGAAGATGATGCACTCATCTAATCATATCCACACATGTACAGGTGCAAAGCAAAGTCAACCAGACTGGGGTTGAGTTTTAGCTTGTCGAAATCCGTCAATAATGCTTCTCTCCAAAGCTTCATTTCACTAGGGTCAGGCCGATGCTGTCGGAGGCCTTGCCTCCGACATGGGAGTGCTTGGTCTTCTTCCATTAGTTGTAATCACTTGTGAGAAATTTTGACAGAGACGGAGTCTCTGTCGCCTACACTGGCAGAGACGGAGTCTCTGTCGTTCCACCCGTTGTTATACCGCTCGCCTTTGCCGTCTAGGCGGGTAAAAAGGAATCCATACGGCCGGGCCGTCGCCTCCGCATAGCGGGCCAGAAACAACTCTGGACCCCGTTTGTCCATCAGTTCCTCAGACATTTTCTCCAGCTGCTTCTGGTGAGGTGTTGCAAACACCACTGCAGCTGTAGCATTTTCGCGAACAGCCCTGGGCACACTGCCCTGCGCAGACCAGGATTGAACGCAGATATACACCGACAGTCCCAGCCCATCAGCTAGGTGCCTATGCTTGATGCACAAATTCGTCAGCTTGCTTCGAGGGCCTGCAGACATCAACGGCGTGCCCATGCAGTCGTCAATCACGAGATGCAGCACCGGTTTGTGGCCATATCTGCTCACAGGCTGTCGGGTGGTTTCCTCCAGCAGCCCGGCACTGTCAGCGAACAACAGCAGGTCCGCCGGTAATTGGTTGACGTCAGTGTGAGCACTATAGAGCTTCTCCCATGCGCGCAGCTTTTTCTCATATGATTCCCAGGCGGCAGCTTCCGCCTCGCAGGCACTGATCACCGTCTGCAGCGCGGCGTTGTCACAGGAATCCAGCCTATCCTCAACGGCTACTTTTAGCTCGTCTAGATACTGCTGGTTTGAGCCTATGGTAGGGCTTACCCAGAATATTCTGTCAGCTAAACCCAGCTGCTTGCAGTGCCTCAGCAAGCTGGTCAGGGCGACCCCTTTCCCGCATCCCCTGTGGCCAACCAGCAGCATCAGACACGGCAGGGGCGGGACATGCTTGGGTGTTTGCACTTGGAAAGCGGACTTGTTGGGCAGCCAGGTCTCCACTTTTCTCATCTTCGATGAGAAATCTTTGCACCAGAGTTTATACAAACCAGAGAAGTTAGAACAGTTTACCAAAAGGTGATGGAAACAGATCAAATTGAGCTTGAGAGTGTGGCGTCTTGGCTTGCTGTTTTGGAGCCGGTTTTACTTCGGCCGGTGACTGTTCGGGCACACGTGGGCTAACAGAGCCTAGGCTAGACACAACACCATACTTGGATTTATAATGCATTTTCAGCAGTTTACGCTCGAGCTCAGCCACCTTCGCCTGCAAGTCATTGCTTGGCGGTGCATATGCACGTGGTGTGTCTGCATGCTTTTTCCTGTCGCGCCTCCTGCGGGGTGGTGATGGGCTAGACGAATCTGAGTCTTCTGATGACTCCGACGAGTCGTCAGATGAGCTGCTACTGTCGCACGCATGCGTGCGACAAACACTAGCCTTGGTTCTTTTGGGTTCGTTTGGTGGGATCGTTGACAGAGCTTCGGTTGCCTCTCTCTGTTTTCTTTCCAAAGCCAGCCTTTTCCTGGCGTCCAAAGCCTTTTGTCTAATGGCATTCAGGTGAGCAATCTGCTCTGGACTGCACACCCTCTTCTTGTGTTGAACTTCGTTCAACACAGGTGTGTCCGGCACTGCTTGAGGAGTCTCTTGAGGTTCGGACATTGTGATTTAGTATGTTATCTGGTGTGAAATATTGTGGTGAGCTATGCTCACCACAAGCTCACCACAAGCTACCACGGCCCATGAGGCAGTCTCACATAGCCTGGCGTTGGCTCCAGTGTGTGCAAACCAGGAGCAGAGTCTAGCGGTTGATAATTCTGTATATGGCCTAGTGTAGGCTGGTTTCTTAAAGCCGCTGACTGGTCATCCAGGAGGCCTAGCTTCCTCCTGGCTTGCTGCATGGGGGCCGGCCGGTTTGCAAAGATAAAACTGTATGCATGCTCTGGGTCGTTTGTAGGATTCCTGGCTGACAGGTGAACCGGGTCCCACTGCTGGCTGTCTTGCAGTGTTGCTATGAAGTTTTCAGCTGTATGCAGGAACACACCGGCCTTTGTAGCAGCATTATCGAGCATCGATTCTGCAAGTGTGTTAGTCTGTATCAAGTGCGGCTCACCATGAACAGCAGGCTGGAGGGCGGTGTTGAGGACCGCGGCAGTTGACATGTTGTCGCTTATCAAGACATCTATGATATATAAAAGGTTACATTTTAGCTTGTTGTCACAGCCCAATCATCATGACATCAACACCGAGACGACTGAGCATTGAGGATGCGTCACGTGCCTTGGATGAGCTGCTCGCAATCACGGCGACGAACAAGCGAGGCTGCATGATCCGTCGGAACCGTGCAGCTGTCAGGGCGATTGGCGAGCGTGTGAATGGTTTGCTTGAAGACCGGAGCCATGATGGGCTAAGTCAAGTGTTCAGCTTGTTTTGTGAGTACATGAATGGTCCTGGACGCATGGAATACACCTACCGAGCAAGAACTTGGAACAAGAGCGATCTTGTGAATAATTGGGACCACATTGTTACGTCCAATGGACTCACTTGGGACGATATCAGATCGATGGATCAGTATCATAGAAACATGCGATCAAATCAACACACACTATATTGATTGCCGCAAGCCAGTTGTGGGATGCGAAGCAGCCCACTAGAAGACCAGGTCGATCACCCTGCCTGGGGAGATACGAGCCAGAGAGGTGGAGCCGACCCACAGCTGCGGAATGAGCTGCTGGCCGGTGGCATTGTCTGCCAGCCTCTCGGCCGTTCCTTTGGTGGTCCAGGAGACGTGTACACTTGAGGCTCGACTGTCTAATCCAGACATCAACCTGCTGCTGTATGATTGATAGCTGTTATAGTTAAGCCTGCATGGGGCTACAAAATAGCCCTGCGCAAACTGCGTGAGTGTTTGTAATCGTGGGTTCATGTTCGTGGTTTCGGTTAAGCCCAGACTGAACTCGTTCTTGACCTTGGCCCAGATATGCTGTAAATCCGCCGGGAAGTCCAGCTGAACGTTATTGACACTGAACGAAGACTCGAAAGGCTGGCTCGCGTCGATGCCTCCGCGCTGGAAGTAGCGCGAGGTCTGCGAGTTCCCGTATGTGCCCTGGCGTGCGTAGCTGGGCGGTCGGGCAGGTGCTGCGGCCCGGGTCTGCGGCGCTGTGTAAATCACGTTAGAGCCGGGGATGACCGTGTTACTTTCAAAATCGGCTCCTATGAAGGTGCCTAAGACCAAATCGATACTTGAACTGTTAACAGTGGTGCGGGTAGTTGACGTCGCGCTCCCGACCGGACAGTTGGTGCCGGGCTGCATGGTCCACTGCTCATACGCGAGGTTGAAAGGTCCGTTGTCGGTGACCTGCTCTTTCAGCCAGTCATAGAACTTGCCGTCGCTGATGTCGATGGTTTTCACGGTCATAGCGAGGTTGTCAAGAGTGTAAAACGGATTGACCGGCGCTAGGTCGTTCGCTATGCCCTGTGCTGCACCTGCGGCGTCTCTATCTTCTTCCCCATCGACCTCCATGGTTTGTACGCCGTCGATGTCGCCAGCGGCCGGTTGGTAGCCTGCGAGCCGCCCGGAGACTAGCACAGAGTTCGGCGCGAATTTCAACTCTATCATTACGTCCCCAGTCAACGCCGTGCTGATTATGCTGGGCTCCACGGTCCCAATGAAACTGCCCGGCCATTCATCCACAGTGAACCTGCGGTTGGTCTCTCTATCGCCCGGTCTAACCGTGGGGTAGCTTGAGGCGTCGTCCGTATTCTCAAAAAGGGCGTTTTTATAAAACTGGCCGGTTTTTGAGTCTAAGCCAGCCATCCTCTCATTTTGCTGCACCAGCCTGACGCGCCGCTTCTCGCTGCCTACCGTAAAATCATCGAGCAGTTTTGCTAATTGCCCCCACGACCTAGGCGTCGCTGACACTTGGACGCCGTTGAATGACACGACTATCTGGTCGATTAAACTAGTGGTCAGGCTTGGGAAAACCACAATTCCCCTACCGTCACTGCCGGGATCCGCGCGGGTGCTGCCGGTGAAATGCAATGCTAAGCTCTTCATGTCGCACAGCGTGTTGCTGGGCAGCAGAAATCTCACAGAGTCGCCCGCTCTGTAGTTACCGTCCTTGCCCAGCGGGACGATCCTACGAGTGGTTGATGAGTAGTTGCTGAGTCGCATGGCTGCACTTTTGAGAGCTGCTGGGTAGGCCATGTTTTGCGGTGCAGGCACCGCAAAAGGTGTATATCGTGTTGCGAGAAAAGAAATAATCTCTCCAGGCAGTAAATCACACATGCCTCACAAAAAGAAACAGAGCGGCAGTGCGCGTGCACGCACACATACACATAAGTTAACAGTGGATGACTTAACCAGTGGAAGATTGGCTGCCATGAACCTGAATGTAGGCACAGCTTTAAACAAAATCGACCTTCCCTTGCCAGCCTCAATGAAGCCGGCACAGGAAAAGATCATCGTTATCTTGCCTAGTGAAGCTCAGCCAAAGCGAGCTTCGGCCCACACTCAAACTGTGCCGACACAGTCCGCGCAAGCGCATACACAGACCAGTAGCGTGCCGAAGCGTGCTTCGGCACATGCACACACACAGACCTATCGGCCGACCAAGTCATCCGATAGCCAGACGTACATCTTTGATGACCCGGTCGCTGCTCAGCGCGTCCGGCAAGAAGCTCAAGCCAGAGGCAGTGCCTTTTGGGCCGACAACAATCACAAAGAGGCTGTGCTACAATTTCGGCAGCATACAGCAAGCAAGCGAAACCCACCCAGAGAGAGACAAGCCGGGCGGATGTCCCAGCGGCGAGTGATAAGCATCATCAACAGAAACGGCGGCTTCAGGAGGTGAAGGGACACTGCAAGCTTGGTACTTTGAGTGCCTCACGGGCGTGAGGCACACTGCAAGCTTGGTAATTTGAGTGCCTCACGGGCGTGAGGCACACTGCAAGCTTGGTATCCTGAGTCCCTCACGGGCGTGAGGGACTGCAATCTTGATATGTTGAGTGCCTCACGGGCGTGAGGGAGTGCACTGTGATTAATCTCTTTGTGCAGATTAATCAGTCGGTCATGGCACTATCGTCACAACAAAGGTTTCAGAAATGGTACGCATGCCACAAGGAAGAATTGAATGCAAAGAGAAGAGAGCAGAGGAGGACTAACACTGAACTCATGCAAAACATTAACGCGTTGAGACGAGCAAGATACAAGGCCAAGAGAGACTTGCAAAAGAAGTCAAAGGAGCCATACACTGCACCGGTTATAAACGAATCACATCTAAAGAACAACAACAAAGGTGTTTGATCACCAAGAAATAAACGTCTCCTGTAAAAACCATAAGAAAACATGAGCAATCCCAAGAAGCCGCAACCGAGTTCGAGTTCGATTGAGTTTGATGACCAGCACCTGGTGGAGATGTTTGCAAAGCTGCCAAAAGCACAGCGCGAGAAGTTCATGGCCGGCTTGCGTGCTGCATCGAACAAGGCCGATGCCAAGGCCAAGAAAACCGTCCACGGTGATCGCCCTTCATCCGGCAGCAGCCCCCAAGGACCTACAACATCTGATACCGCCAAGAAGTTTGTGGGTTTCATACATGTCAAGCTCAAGCTCAGAGAGAAGGTTGAGGGCTCTGACTACTGGTTTGAGAAGACATTGGATGTTCCTTATCCCCCAAGCGAGAGTATGCCCACTGCAGCCCAAGTGGAGCTGTTGGTTGATGAGGAGATCAAGTACGTCTATGAAGACTCTCCTACGTTGGAGGTTGAAAGGGTTCCGGACGGGGTGAAGATCGCTGTGCACGAGATCGACTACACCGCACCCAAGCCCATCGACCGTGTCGCTAAGGACTACCTGCCCCTTCCCTACAGCGGCTTCAACACCAGCTACGACACCAACAAGCAAGGCAGGTGCGCCATGGCATTTGTGAGGACTGTGCTAGGTGAAACCTTCAAGAAGGTGTGCAGCGATGACTACCGCATTGCTGTGCTCATGACAGGTGCCATGGGCGTGAAGCGCGAGGAGGGGCGGCTAAAGCCAACCTACGACAACTTCCAACGGTGCTACAATGAAAACAAGGATGAAGTGGAGCACCTCATGGCCAACGGGGTGACAGCACAGCACGTGAAGAACGTTGCGATGTACCTTGGCGTCAGCATGGCAGCGTTCGACGAAGATGAAAAGGTCGTTCTGGCGTACGCCCCGCCAGTGGGCAAACCAAAGGCCCATCGAAAGAGCTTGTTTTTCACCATCCGTAACGGCCACTTGCAGCCGTATGAGGACTCATCGTTCATCCATGGAGTTTCCAAAGGCTTGCGCACTGCCACGGTCAACCCCAAAACCGTGGCACGCGAGGGTATGGAAGAATGGCTCGACAGCTTGACATGCGCGGGTAAGGAGGAAAAGAAGAAGAAGAAATGCGAGGTGAGACTGCAGGTGATCGGAGAGCGGATGGACGCACAGGAGCGCTTCGCCATGATGCTTCGGCAAGCGCAAGCGCGCGGTGAGTGGCCGGCTAAGATCACGATGGCCACGGATGGGCACATTTCACAGTGGAGGTTCTACGACGATGCCTCACGGAAGTCAGCGCAAGACACTATCATTGATCCGGACAGCCCGACAGCCAGGGAGATCTGGCGTCGGACGGGCTTGCCTCCCGACAGCAGAGTCACGCTCGGCAAGATATGTGCCGTGGTCATGGCCAAGACCATGCCAGGCTTGCCAAAGTCCCGTCCCAACCCCTCCATTGAGAAGTTGTTGAGCGGCCGGAACGCTAAGCACAACGTGCATACCGGCACGCTATGCCCGGCCACCTCGGCAGAGGCGCTGCGCAAGGACATCTCTCGGGGCGCTATTCGCCAGTTTGACATCAAGGCCGCCTACCCGCATGCCCTGCACGAACCCAAGGCCCCCTTCATAGTGCTCGACCATAATGCCACTCAGGAGACCGTTTCCCTGTCCCACGAGCACGACCTGTCGGAGCTCCCCAACGGCCTGTACTACGCCGACACAAGGGACCGGTTCGTCTTGAACGGGCCGCGCGTCTACACGCGGGAGGAACTGCAGCATGCCGCCAAGCACAACGTGCCCTTCCAGATCAGGTACATGGTGCGGGCGAGCTCCGAGCTGCCGGAAGACACCTTCCACGCTTACCAACACGAGATCTTGAGCCTTACGCACCCATTTGACCTGCCTCCCGACGTGACCCCCGAGCAGATGGCAGCGGCGGGCAAGCAGCTTCAGGTCATGCTCTATGGTAAGTTGGGCATGAGCCGGGAAACCCACGTGGGTCGTGCGCATGTGACCGAGAAGGCCGAGGATGCATGGGGCTACGTGGTGGACAAGCTGCAGCGCAACCCGTGCCAGGGCGTCATCTTCAGGGAATTCAGCGACCCAGCGAACGAGTCCAAGACGTACTACCTGTACGCCATGACCCAGGACCAGCCTATCTTGGAGCACAATGTCCCCATCATGCTGCAGGTTCAAGGTTGGCTCAACATACGCGGCTTCGAGATGTGGCAGCAGCTCGGAGGCATCCCTTTGCTGCGCAAGTGCGATGCGTGGCAGCTCAAGAGCAACAAGTGGGCCCCGATCAACGGCCGTGCCAAGCCTCTGGAGATGGTGGACGTCAGCCGGCTGCCACGTTTCCACACGCGAGACGGCATCAACGACCACATCCGAGACAAAGAGATCAAGCTATGGGGCACTTACAAGGAAGAGGCCAAGTTGTGCAGCCAGAAGCTGGAGCTGACGGTGTGCGACATGTCGAGGCGCCGCTTGGAGCCCCGGCCTTGGCAGGACCATCCCGAGATATGTGACAGCGCTCAGTGGCGGGAGATTGCGGAGCTGGCAAAGCAGCACGGCGGCGTCTTAGTGGAGGCGCCTGCCGGCAAGGGCAAGACCTGGGCGGCCAAGCAGCTGCTGAAGCATGCCGGCGCGGTGGTGGCACTGGCACCGACCCACAAGGCGTCCAATAACTTGGAGGGCATCACCATCCACTCCTTTGTAGGAGCCAACAACAACGTCGTCACCAAGCGGAAAGGCGAGCTTTGGAAGATCATGCAGCAGTTCCAGGAAGGCGCCATGTTCTTAGTGGACGAGGGGTTCATGGTGGGCGAGTTCCTGTGGTACTGCCTGCACGTGGTGGCGCGCATGCGGCCGGACGTCGTCTGGGTGATCCTGGGCGATCCCAGACAGCTCGGTGCACCCGGCGAGCCCGGCACCTACGACTACAAGCGGCACCCGACCCTCAAGGAGCTGGCTGGCCACCAGCGGGTCGTGCTCACGAAGAGCTACAGGTGCGATGAGCGGCTGGAGGCGATCAGCGACATGGTGTATGACGATCCCGACTTCGACATGACAACGCACTTCCCTCTAGCCAAGCTCGGAGAGCAGCCTACCACGGTCAACCTTGCGTGGACCAACTCGGTGGTCTTCCAGGTGAACGACCACTTCATGCAGAAGCTCAAGCCCGCGGAAGGAGCCGTGTTTGTGGAAGCCGTCCCGACGGATGACCGTACACAGGATGTGTGGTTGTACGCGGGCCTCCCGCTCATCAGTTGCAAGACCGCCAGGTTGAAGGCCGACCAGCTACCGGAGCTGCCCGAAGGCGCCTCTTTCATGGACTGGCACCGGGCCGGCATAGACATGCAGAATAACGAGTCCTTTGAAGTGCTGGAAGTCAGCGAGCGCTCCTTCACCACCAGGAGCCTGCGTACTGGCCGGGTCAAGCACTGGGAGGTAACGGACTTCCACAAGCACTTCAGGGTCGCTTACTGCATCACCGTCTACAAGGCTCAGGGAGACACCATCAAGGTTGACTTCACCATTTGGGAGTACAAGCGCATGAGCAAGCCGATGCTTTACACTGCCATCACCCGTGCCGAGCGCAAGGAGCAGGTGCGCCTGGGGAGCTTGCCCGGCTCTGCGTACAGCTATCGTCTCATGCGGAACCTACAGAGCAAGCTCAATGGCTACCGAAGACAAGACCGGGATGCGAACCACGACATATGTGACATCACCCCAGAGGAGTTTGCCAAGATGATAGATGACTGCGGTCGGAAATGCGAGCACTGCGGTGAAGAGGTGAAGCTGATGAGGTACCACGGCAACCACGACAAGCTGCAGGTCACCTTGGACCGCAAGGACAACGGCAAGGGCCATACCCGCAACAACGTGGTGGTGGCCTGCCTTGGCTGCAACCGGAGCCATCTGCACGAGGAGTCCGTGCAGCCGTCGGCTCGCAAGTGGCCGGCATGCGAGCACATGCTTCAGCCGCTTCAGCCAGCGGCTGAAGCATGTGACCCTGAGGAGCTTGATGAGCCTGAAGATGACGAGCAGCCTTGTGATGAGACCTTCTTGAAGTTCATGTAGTTGCTTCAGCTGGTGGCTGAAGCATTTTCCAGCTGTAACAGTATGTTCTGAACCTCCGGTTCAGAAGCCGTAACTTGAAGCATTTTCCAGCTGTAACAGTATGTTCTGAACCTCCGGTTCAGAAGCCGTAACTTGAAGCATTTTCCAGCTGTAACAGTATGTTATGAACCTCCGGTTCAGAAGCCGTAACTTGAAGCATTTTCCAGCTGTAACAGTATGTTCTGAACCTCCGGTTCAGAAGCCGTAACTTGAAGCATTTTCCAGCTGTAACAGTATGTTCTGAACCTCCGGTTCAGAAGCCGTAACTTGAAGCATTTTCCAGCTGTAACAGTATGTTAGAAAAGCATGGGTAAGAGAAACGTTGAGAAGCCGAAGGGTTCTCAACCAGAGGTTCAGAAGCTGGTTGAAGGCATCAAACGCTACGAGCTACTGTCCAAACAGAAGCTGTTGCAGCGCTTGAAGGCACTAGGGCACAAGGTGTCGCAGAAAGACTATAATGCTTGGTGGGAGAAGCACAAAAACCCCATCCAGGAAGTGTATGCCAAGCCGAAGAAAAAGTTTGAGTTTGCACGCATAGCGGCACCGCCGTACTCATACCAGATGGACACGATCCGCATGGACAGGTACAAGAGGCAGAATAGCGGCAAGACCAGGTTCCTGCTGTTGGTTGAGATCGAGAGCCGCAAGGCTTTTGCGTATGTTTTGAAGAGCGAGAACGTGACAGACGTGCTGCAAGCTTACAAAACTTTTCTCAAAGAGGTCGGTCACACGCCGTTTTACATCAAGGGCGACGATTACTTCGCTGCTAAGGCTTTCGTGGACTTCAACCGCAAACGCAACATACCTGTGTTCACCAGCGTGGCTGCAGATGAGCACGTCACCGAGGGAGACCCGCTCGGCATCCTGGACCGTTGCGTGCAGACCTTGCGAGCTATGATCGAAAAGCGCATACATGCCGAGGATGATCCCAAGTGGACCAAGTGGTTGAACGAGATCCTGGAGGACTACAACAGCAACCCCCACGAGACGTTGAACAACCAAACGCCCGATGAGGTGTACGCAGACCCTGTGGCCTTGCACCAGCGCTGGGTGGCCGACACCCTGTACAACCGGACCGTCAGCAAGCACGTGGTGGAGGCTTTCAAACCCGGAGACTACGTGCGATTGAAGCTGCAGAAGCCCGTCTTTGAGAAAGGGGCCACACAGACTATGAGCTTGGAAGTGTACGAAGTGGTCGGTGTGAAGGGCACCAGAGTCTCACTGAAAACATACCCTGACGGCGAGGCCGTCGCACGAGCTGCCAAGCCCAACGAGCTGATGAAGGTGGACAAGCCCCAGACTTTACCGGCTCCCAAGGCCATCCAAACTGCTAAGAAGCAAGCCAGGCAGGCCCGGAGACTTGCCAAGGAAGGACTAGCAGAGCCGGAGCCTGAGCCAGACAAATCAGGGGACACAGTGGCCGATGTAGCTCAGAAAGACAAGCTGCTTGTGCTGGACGTAGAAGGCCAGGCGAAAGAGGGCGAAGACCCGCATGTGCTGGTTGTGCAGAAGGGCCAGCGGAAAGGCTACGTGTTTGCAGGGGTGGTGACCAAGATCAGCAAGAAGAAGGTGTACCTGAGAATGTTAGCACCAGTAGGAGGTGGCAGTAACTCGTTGTCTCAGAAGCGGTTGGTGCTGAGCGAGAGAAGCCTGTCTGTTGATGGAACAGCTCACAAGGATGCCGTGCTTTACGTGGGAGACGCGCCACGTTTGAGAAGCGGGGGTGTAACGTCGTTACCTAAGAGCGTAATCGACATTGTTGCAGCAGAATACGTGTTTACGTGATGTGCGCTTGCGCACATGGTGGGGCCGCGGGGGGTATATAAAGAGAGTTCGTTCGACGAACTCTCTTTATATACCTGGGGTCACGTGACCCACGTGAGGCACAGCGCTCTTGACGACTCGCTGGCGTTACTATATAGTTGAATATCTTATCAAAAACTTCTGGTTGTCCTTTCGCAAGCCTGCGTGGTGAGCTGAGCCGGGCTCTCGGCTGACCTGTCAGTTTTGGCGCGCATGACTGCCGTGGGTGTCCGCGAGCAGCGCCTTGGCTTGATAACCTGACAACTCGATAACTGCCGCGGGGGGTATATAAAGAGAATCTCAGAGCTCTGAGATTATCTTCATATAGCGGGTCACGCGGGCCACGTGGGGCGTAGCAGCAGCGGAGAGCGAAGAGCACATGACTGGTTTGCCATGGTGTACGTGCGTGTAACCCACGCGTGCTGCGACCTGCCGTCCCAGTGTGAAGCGCACAGGTCCAGCGGGACTTGATAACTTGATAACCTGATAACTTGATAACCTGATAACTTGATAACCTGATAACCTGCGCCGGGATAGCGCAATCTCATCTGGCAGCTCCGCTCTTTTGAGCTGTCAAGACTGAGTTGTTGTCTTGCTTGTGTCTTGCTCTGGAGAGAGAGGCGAGCTACGGCAGGTAGCGCAGTCTCATCTGGCAGCTGCGCTCTTTTGAGCTGTCAAGACTGAGTTGTTGTCTTGCTTGTGTCTTGCTCTGGAGAGAGGGGGGGGGGCTACCCCGGGAAAACGCAGTCTCATCTGGCAGCTTCGCTCTCTAAATCTGCTGAAGCCGTAGTTGTAGCTTACATCTATTTTGTTCTGAGCTGGACTTTAAGATACAAATAGGCAAGACTGAGACCATGTTAGCTTGTTATGAGATTACAAGGAGGCAGACTCACACGCGGGCTAAACAATTTTTGTTCAGGGTATGTTTTTTGCAAGACTGAGGCAACCCCCTGAGCCAAAGACTGAGAGTTTGGGAGCAAATAATCTAATAGACTCAAGTCAGTCTTGATCAGAATTTTCCCCTTAGGATTTTTTCCGGGCTAGTAGGTGGGGGGGGGGAACCAGCCACATTTACACATGGCACATGATCGTCACATGTCCACCAGTCTCATCAAGGAACCGCTGGCTTTGCATTTGGACCCAAGCCTTGCTGTGGGAGGGCCCGCATGGCACCCACACCATAACCACCAGCCCCATTGCTGCCAGAGCTATTCCCTCGACTCTCTGCTGCATGCTGCAGATGCCGCTCTGTAGCCCGCACACTGATATCCCCGGTAGCTGGACTGTTCACATCTTCGGAAGCTTCTGTATCTGCTGGTTCTATGATTTCCCAGCCAGAAAGGCTGGCATCTATTGGCACACAGCTCTGCTCCGCCCCGCCCTCACTCTCAGCTGTTGTTGTCTCCCCTGCTGTATCAGACTCACTATAGTGCCCCGCAGGATTAATGCTTCTGTTGTGCACTGTTTGGTTTGCTGCATTTCCGCTTTCATTTCCATTGTCAAAGCCCATCTGAACATATCGCTCCATCAGTCCCCGGCTGTAGCTGCTGACACTGCCCTGCATGTCATCACTGTCATTCCATTCGTTACTTTCTGACCCGTCATCTGCCACTAACGGATGTGTGCCCCAAGCATCATCAACCACCACCGGCTGATTATTTTCCAACACTCTCTCTGCTGACACAGGCCCTGCTACTCGCCGGCTTAGGAGCTGGTCTGCTATCCTGTGCTGAAACTGACTGTTGGCGTACTGCTCTGCTGCTACATCAGCAGCAGTGTTGCTGGGCACGTCATCTGCTGGCTGATGTAGGACACCTTTGGCAAATCCAGCACTGAATCGGGCTTTCTGATTTGCGAGGTGCTTTTGTTGTAAGTCCCGTAACCGATGCATCTCAGCAACAATCTCTGCAGACAGAGCAGCAGCAGGGGCAGTGCACATGCATGGGCACTGTCGACAGTTAGACGTCCAACTGCTGACACAAACCCTTCTAGCACAGTAAACCCTGCATGGCATAACACCAGGTCCTGCTACCAAATGATCCCAACAGTGCTGTCACGGCTGTTGTTGATGAACAGCTAGCAAGCACTGGCAGTGTTACCTCACATATGGTAGGCACATGCTAATCATTTGCACTAATAGAGGTTGACTGTTGCCCTAGGGAACCTTGAATGATCAAATGGTGCGCTTGTACATGGCATATGATGCCGTAAAGTCACACAGCAAGAGTGTTGAATATATAGTAGCCGCGTTGCAAAGTGTTATCAGTCATGATATTTACACACTAACAAACTCACAAGTTGTCCCAGCAAAAATCCAACTAGTTGTGCAATCATGGACTTAATTCCTGCAACACTGGTCATACAGCAAACACGCTAGAAACATCTTAGCCATCTCATACCTCTAGTAGGCAGCTGCTGCTCGCTTGCTTTCCCCAAAGCCTTTTTGAGATATCCCGCTGCTGTGTCATACTCTGTTGGTCCGATGCCCGCATGCGCCTGAGCAGCACGCAGCAGACCCTTGACATGTGCAGGGTCCCTACAGCACACGCAGGGAGCACACACAACAGTGCATTCTCACTTTCCATCACATCAGTCAATAACAACATACAATGCAAACAAACTTCAACAGCTGATTGGTAACACGCACTCCTGGGCAAATCAAGCGACCATGTTCAGCCTGCCAGGCTGTGGGCCAAAAAGTATTATGTCCACCAGTTATGTATCTACACTCTCAACTAACTGTGATCACAACCAGTGATATCATTGAACTCAGCACCACAAGGGTTCCTGTGAGGTTGTCTTCCCATCAAATGTGAAAGGGACACAAGGACTTTGCACATTTGTTACAAGAAGCTGTTACAAAGTGTTACAAACCACGGCCCACCTGTGTAGGAGCTCCTTGCAGGTGTCTGCTGCTGCTCTGTACTGGCACAGCTTCAGTTGAGCAGCAGCAATGTTGCCCATCAGAAGGGTCTCAGTGTCCCAGATAGTACGCTGCAACAGCCGCAAAATGAGATTTAGTTTGAAAAGCAGCAGCGGCAGCGGTGGCAGTACCAACAAGAGCATTGTGTTTGCCTCTGAGACTGCTCATATTGCACAGAATCTCTAACGCTTATGTGTACAGTTGAAAGCTCTCAACACGGGTAATAAGATTCTATATCACGCCATGGCATGTTGCAGCCCAGCAATGTCAGTGCGCCCCAAGTCCTGTACTGCTGTTGTCCGATCTGAAGCTGCACAAAGCCATACAGTCGTGTTCCCACTACTCAGCAGGCCACAAGGCGAGTTGGGGGGCAGTTAGTCAT
>NSMO01002461.1:0-10689 GCA_002588565.1 Coelastrella sp. UTEX B 3026
TGCTGGTAGGTTGCTGACCAGGTTGGCGGCATGCTGCACAGATGTCTTCTCAGGGCCCTTTCCCACTTGCCATGGCGGCCAATGTTTGCATTAGCTCATTGAGTCCACACTGGAAAGGCAATGGCGGCGTCATGGTGATTACGGCCCGGCCCGGGTCGACCCGACTACTGGGAGAGGCACCGCTTAGTCTAGCCCTACTGACGGTCTGCTTCGACCCAGGTGCTTTGGCGGATTCAAAACGTGATGGAGAGCATCCACAGAGCGGTTCGAGCGTGCACTGATCTATCAGCGACTCGCCGCAAGCTACCTGCAAGGTAATCCTATCGTATGTGTGTCCAGGTGAGTTCGCTAGGTGGTCATTCCGTAAATGCGGTACACGACGCTTGTGTAGATCTGTCATACACACGCCCGTACACGCCACCGTTGCACCAGCTGCAGGACCCCCGTCCGTAACATCGCGGACGCAGCGAGTCTGCAATTGTTGCGGTGCCCGGCGCACCCGCCGATTCACAATTAGCAGATCTGCCGGTTGATTTTGCCGGGCTATTTCTGCTTGAGAAAGGTGCGCTTGCAGCGGCATTAACAGTCAGACATGTACCATGTGTCTGGCATGCTGGGAGCAGACTGCATAACAGCTGCAGCAAGTCCAAGCATGCTTGGCAACTCGTTTTACTATTGTGCGAAGCGGCAAGTACAAATTTATACCAAATCTGCATTACTGCATAGGTCACTAAGCAAATCAGGTCATTGGAAGCTTGACATGCTTGTGCACAGCATGCAGCAGCTCCTGCATTCCATACTGCAAGTCTCAGCAACATCAAGCATTCCTAGGTCACTCTCAGACCAGTGCAGCTGAGTGGATCACGTACGCCTTGACACGCATATGTACAACTCAAACATACATGCTGCGCAATATTAACAACTTATGTCCTGCAAATGAAGCACCACACCACACATACTGACGTATATGCAACATAACCAGGATACTGTTTGACAGAGCTGTTGAGTGCTGTACCAGCAGAACTATCTCTCGCTTATGTGAACACATCATCAAAGTGTATATAATTAGTGAAAAGGGTTTATGGCTTCCAGCCAGCATGCAAGCAAATGCGTCAACAACGCGTTGGAAAAGATGCCGCTGCCGGTACAAGAGTGCAGACACACCTATCAGGTCGTAAACATCCAGCGCTGCACACAGTTCAACTAATACTCGAAGCCAAAACACAATATGTAAGCTCTGCGGTAAAGTGCGTGAAGTGTGGTTTTTAGCAAGCAGTAGGCTGTACAACCCAGTAGGCTGGTCACTTCACTGTGCAAAACAAACAAGCAGAACTGCGTAAGGAGACAGGTGCGCCCTCCACACCACCAAGGGGTGCGCCCTACACACGCACACATCTTCACCCAACATCGGGACTCAAGACTGTGCAGCTGCTGAAGCAAAAAGCACACTGACAGGCATGCAGCATTCAAAGCAGGGTTACAATGCATGCGGACCAGCAGGAATGCAACCACAACAGTAACATCCTGATCACAGACCTCCACGTACCCCACTAGTGAACCTTGATGCATGACTACTGCTCTACCAACAGACTGCGGTGTCTCAGCCGTCACACAGTCCCGCTTGCACACTGTCACACTGGCATGATTGGTCCCGCATGTCCCCTTGTATTGGTGTGTACCAAGGAGTATGTCAAAGGGTGCAATCCTACTTCTTTTGCAGTATTCTACTGTAAAACAGGATATGGCAAAGTGCTACAGATAGTAGCAATACCGACAAAAGC
Organism: Coelastrella sp. UTEX B 3026; assembly: GCA_002588565.1. Classification (NCBI taxonomy): domain Eukaryota; kingdom Viridiplantae; phylum Chlorophyta; class Chlorophyceae; order Sphaeropleales; family Scenedesmaceae; genus Coelastrella; species Coelastrella sp. UTEX B 3026. The sequence continues at coordinate 1,782 of NSMO01002461.1, forward strand.
CACAACCCTGATGCAAAGCGGCTCTTCTACCATTAGTCAAGGGCATTTCAGCCAGCACGCAACTTGCTTGAAGCGGCTGAGCAACCTTACAACGGCCAAAACCACCAGCACAACCACACAGCTGCCGCTGCCAAAAGCCACAGTAGCTCTACCTGTTGTATGTATGTAGATGTTGTTGTGGCGCATAGAATCACATGGCTACCTGACGATGTGTGGCATGCCAGCAAGCTACAGCTGCTCCTTGAAACAAACTCGTAACAGCTGACCTTATCCTGCCTCAATGCATATTTGGAACGCATCAAGGCACTGAGCATCAGTTCTTCATCTTCGGTCCCAAGAAAGATGGAACACTGTCAATACCTACAAACCCACTCAATCCTGATGCAGAACACTTCTACACGATCATCGGCATTACAGCCAGCATGCAACATACGGAGTAACACCTAGAGCGTGACAAGACTCGAAGCCAGGAACAAAGAGAGCTGAAAGTGCAATACCCGCTCAATCGTAACACATACGGCCAGCTCACCAACAGCCAATGACACTCCAGCCATGCAAGGGAGTGAGTATGTATGCCATTGTATGTTGCTGAATAAGTAACATCCTGAAGTCAAGCAAAGCTCCAACAGATATCAGCAAGCACCTAAGGACAGATCAGGCAACACCTGAAGCAAGCGACCAGGAGTCTGCTGTGGCAGTGGTTACTCAACCCTACAGCAGCCGCTGCAGCTGACCAACAATTGACAGTGATTCAGCCAGTGTGCAAGGGAATGAGTCCATACCCTGGTATCAACAACACTTACAGCAAGCAAGTCAGACAGCTGAAAGGGCAAAACCTGCTCAATCCTAATGCACAGTGCACAGGCTGCAGGACCACTGTATGAACCCTTTTATCATGCAGCCAGCAGGCAAAGGAATTGAGTAACATCTCAAAGTCAGCAACAACTGAATCAAGCAGCTAGCACAGCTGATATGACAGCTCATACTCGATCCTAATGCACTATGGCGGCAAGACCATTGCATGTACACTTGTGGCATGCAGCCAGCCGCAGAGGAATTGAGTGAATTCCTAGAGTCAACCACACCTGAATCAACATCTGCAGTCAGTTGCCACAATACAAACAGCTACCAGATACTGTGTATAATGCAAGCTCCTGAGGCAGCTAGTACAACAGCTTTGAACCCATCCCAAATGCATACCGGCTGCACAACCACGAAGTATTGGCTCCTCAGCCAGCATGCGGGAAGGTGGATCCCAAGCCGAGCAACACCAAAGCAACACCTGCAGTTAGCTGCTCTGGAACGGAACAGCTACCTAATACTATGTACAACACAGGCAACTGAGACAGTCGGTACAACAACTTTGATTTGATCCTGAGTTTATAGTGGCTGTACAATCTTGACATAATGGCTTTTCAGCCAGCATGCAAGGAAGTGAGTAACATGTAGAAGTCAGCAACACTTGAAGACAAGCAGCTGGGACAGCTAACCGTACCTACTCAATCCTAATGCACAGAGGCTGCACGGCAATTGCGTCGTATGTGTACACACATGTGGCTAGTTCAGCCAGCATGCAAGGACATGAGCAACATCCTAAAGTCAGCAACACCTATTGCAACGAGCTGAAACAGCTGAACAGCAATATCTGCTCAACCCTAATGCTGACTGGCTGCACAATCTATGCAACCAGTGGCTTGCTCAGCCAGGATGCAAGGCAATGAGCAACATTTTAAAGTCAGCAACACCTAAAGACAACCAGCTGGGGCAGTTCACAGTAAGTACTCAATTCCCTGATGCAGACTGGCTGCACAACAATTGCGTATACATATGTAGAATGCAGCCAGCATACAAGGAGTTGAGCGACATCCTAAAGTCAGCAACAGCTAGAGCAACCTGCTGGGACAGCTAACCGTACCCACTCAATCCTAATGCACACTGGCTGCACAACAATCGCATATGCACATGTAGCATGCAGCCAGCATACAAGGACATCAGCAACATCCCAAAGTCAGCAACACCTGTAGCAACGAGCTGAAATAGCTGACAGCGCAATATCTGCTCAATCCTATGCATCCTGGTTGTACAAATCATGGCACCTGTGGCTTGTTCAGCCAGCATACAAGGAAATGAGCAACATCCTAAAGTCAGCAACACCTATAGCAACGTGCTGAAACAGCTGCAAGCGCAACACCTGCTCAATCCTAACGCTGACTGGCCGTACAAACCATGCAACCTGTGGCTTGTTCAGCCAGCATGCAAGGAAGGCTTTAGCAACTTTCTGAGGTCTAACAACACCTGTGTTTGGTCCTGCAAGTGCGCAATGCGTTTTATGTGTCTACTCAGCCCACAATGAACACTGCATGCTAGCTGCCTCTGACAGCGTCAGGACTCAAAGGAGCTGCAGGGACACCAGTGACACCTCAGCCAGACCTCTACCGCCATTGCAACAATACCCGCTGAATCCTATTGCATACAGGCTCTCGTACCAACAGTTCATGGCATTTCAGCCAGTATGCAAGGGGATGAGTAGCACCCTAGTGCAGCAGCACACATGTATCTGAACCCTGCTATGCCCAGTGCATTACAGCTAGTCTTTCAGCCTCAATGCGTGTAACTCGGACAGCATATGGTCGCAATGCTTGTGCTTGGAACAGCTGCCAGCCACAGGGCATTCAGCAGGACCGGCCAGGATCACAATGCATGGCACTAGCACTGCTGAAGGTCAGAATGGATCGAGCGGAAACAGCTCATAACCGCAATGCATGCTGCGACAACAGCCCATGGCCACAATGCTTTTATTTGAAACAGCTGCCGGCCACAATGCATGTTGCTGCCGCAGCTCTTGATTGCAATGTATGGAGTTAGAGCAGCTGACGCTGGCAATGCTTACACTAGGACTGCTCATTACCACAATGCCTATTAGTGAAACAGCTTGTAACCCACAATGTGATTGAAACAGCTGCAAGCCACAATTCATGTTGCTAGAGCAGCTCATGCTCGCAATGCATGGTCCTAGAACAGCTGACGCTGGCAGTTCATACATAAGACTCCTCATTATCACAATGCCTGTTGGTGAAATAGCTCGTAACACAAGGTGATTGAAACAGCTGCCGAACACAATGCATATTGCAGAAACAGCTGACAAAAGCAATGCATGATACTAGAACAGCCGACTGCCCACAATGCACCGTACTAGACAGCTGGCGGCCAGGGTGCGTATCTGTACCACAGCCCAAGCTCATTGACCGTATAACAGCTAGCGATCACAATGCATGCTACTGAACAGCTGGTGACCACAATGCACATCAGCGAAAACAGCTGGTGACCACAATGCACATCAGTGAAACAGCTGGTGACCACAATGCACATCAGCGGAACGCCTGGTGACCACAATGCACATCAGCGAAACAGCTGGTCTCCACATTGCACATCAGCGGAACGGCTGGTGACCACAATGCACATCAGCGAAACAGCTGGTCTCCACAATGCACATCAGCGAAACAGCTGGTGACCACAATGCACATCAGTGAAACGGCTGGTGACCACAATGCACATCAGTGAAACAGCTGGTCTCCACAATGCACATCATTGAAACGGCTGGTGACCACAATGCACATCAGCGAAACGGCTGGTGACCACAAGGCACATCAGCGAAACAGCTGGTCTCCACAAGGCACATCAGCGAAACGGCTGGTGACCACAAGGCACATCAGCGAAACGGCTGGTGACCACAAGGCACATCAGCGAAACGGCTGAAGATTACAATCTACACCACCCAACAGCTGGAATTTACAATGCATGCTTCTAAACTGCGTGCTGCTAGTGGTGCTGGCTGCCACACTGCATGGTATCCAAGACAGTCACAATGCATGTTGCTGGAGCAGCTGATACCCATAACGTGTGCCAGTTAAAGGGCTGCAGATCACAATGCATGCCACAACGACAGCCGCATAGCACTATCACACAACAGCAGGTGACGCTGCTTTACATATCCTGAGCAGATCAGCAGGCAGGCTGTTTGGGCTAACACTCGCATTAACGTATCAACAAACCGCGCATTCGGCCAGTCACGGGCACAATGCACATCAGCTGAATGATCTGGAATAGCACAAAATGCTATGTGTATCAAACACTTGTATCAGCAGGCGATCAGCATTCGTAGCGGCCTGCATTGGATCAAGGAAAGCTGAAGTTTTGTGCTGCTACTGTTTGCTGTTTTTGCGCTGCTACTGTTTGCTAAATGAAGATGGGGATCACGAACACAGGACTTCTCTGCTGCTGCTGCTGCTGCTGCACACATCATGCACTTCCCGGTGCAGATTGCAAGATCTCAATCTTCTCTAAACCCTCTCTACAAATTGCATGATGCATTTCCAGCTGCTATAAGGAGGTCACAAGACCCAGCCAAACCGAAAAGTACGTATGCGCTGATCACGGGCTGACAAGTAGTATGCACACTTTCAAGCTGAAATTAGGATTGCCCTGTGAGAATCAGCATCAGGATATCCAAGAGCTTCAAAGCAGCTGCGCAAACCACGGCATTACAAATCTAGCATAGAACCCAAGAGCACAAGCCCTTTGATCAGCTGAAACCAAATACTCTGCTCATTAAGACACAAAGAGACACAAGAGCTGCCGAAACCCTATAACCTGCCTGCCTTCTACCTAACAGAAAACCAGCAAGAAAATGAAGCACGTAGCAACCGTATGTACACCAGATGTTTCCTGCAGTATGTTGGTTATGGTAGCATCAGCTGCAGCAGATCAGCACGGATATCCGAAGATGCACAAACAACAACTGTCATTCATTCTGGCCCAACATATAACATTGTCATAACGAGTACCCCATCGTCAAGTCTGCTGCCGATGACCATTCTCACTTGGCTAGCCACAAAGAGGTTACTGTCTGAATGGTTTAGCCACACAAACCGCGGGCGTTAGATCACCCTAGGGTCAGGGCTTTGGGTCTGGCAGTGTGATAGTAGGGTTCTCTACACTGCACAGCAGCGCATTGACTGTCTCAAAGACGTATTGGCCAATCAAGTCGTATGCCATCTCAGTCATATGGAGTCCGTCGTCCAGGTAGCGTGACCTGTCAGAGTCACTCATTTTGTAGAAATCCAATGGGCCAGCCTGCAGACACGCAATAAAAAGAACATCATCTTGTCAACACCCCTCCGTGTCGGCAACAGAAACACAAGCAAGCATACCCTGTATCAAATGAGAAGCCTGCTGCATGGTAAGATCAGCTGGAACCTCTGTGGCATTCCGATGTGATACAGGATGGCATTGCAACACTCGCAGACATGCAGTATCGGGAAAACAATTGTATTAGGAGGACATTCTGGAGTGCTTTTGACCGACAAAGGTCATGCTGTGAAACATTGAGCGCATTCAACATCTATAGCTGCGATGGTATTTTTGTGCTCAGGCCGCCGCTTTCAGAGTCTAGCAGTTACCCCCTGTTCCCTAAGTTGCTGGTCAGCTGTGTGACAATGCCTTGTGAGGCATTGTGTACATGCAACTGCCCATCCACAAGCCCTGCTCGTAATGATGTGCAGGACGCACCTGCAGGTCCAGCACGTAGATTTGAGGTCCATTGCCACCTGTTGCAGACTTCCGAGTACCAGCTGCTTCTGTGATCAGAGTAGCCAGCTTACGCCGCTCGGCTTCCTTGGGGTCAGTCCTGCAGTACAAGATAAACAGTAAGTAAGCAACGCCTGTTCTTAGATACATGTCTTCTCAGATTTAGGAGTCGATGTAGCACAGTCCATCATTGGCACGTCAAGCAGCAGACAGGGTCAGTTCTGCAGGAGATGACAATCATTTCATTGTTGCAGGCATGGCTGCGAGCATCCATATATGCAAAACAATGGTTGTTCCAGGGATTTTTGTTTGCAGCAGACCGTGTCGGATGTGTATCAACGCATGGTCCTTTTCATGAATACATGTTCTCTCAGAGATTGAAGTCAGTCCATGAAGCACAGTCAACCATTGGCACGTCAAGCAGCAGAACAGTGTTGTTCCTGCAGAAGAGAAGACCAGCAGTTGGACCACCTCTCCCTGGGAGGTGTCCGTAGCTCAAGCGAGACGCATTAGCGCACTACCACTTGTGCTGTGCCAACAGCTGGGATGGCAACTGGGATTGCAGCCATATTGCCACATTGCTGTACTGGTAGCTGGGATTGCTACATAGCCTGCTGGGATATATTCTTTGCAACCGTCGCTGCTGGTTGTGGTGATGCAGTTGCTGTTGGTGGTGAAGCTGCTGCTGCTCCTACTGTTGGTGTGGCTCTGCTGGCATTGCTGGTGATCAGGTCTTGCTGAGAGAGACGCGATACTGCACCACTTGTGTCCTTGTGTTGCTGTGTGCTGCTGTCAACCTGTGCATGCTGCTGCCACACCAATGTATATTGTTGCTTCATCAGTACGCTGCTGATCCCAAGTGTCATGCTGCTCAAAGACCTCAGATGTTTTGGCTGAGCTGCTGAGCTGTCAATGCATTACATGACTCCTCGGCTGACAGTCTGCTGACCCAGGTTTGACCTATGCTTGTGGCTCTGAAGACTCAATCAGCAGCCAACAAACGTAATGCAGATGTTCTTCTGTCCCTTACTGCCACGTAGCAAACAGTAGCAAGTGCGATACAGAAATCCTATGAGAATCCTAAGACCTGTCAAGGTACGCCAGGGACGCCGCTTGGGGTCTGCTATAGCAGATACTGTCCATTAAACGCAGATCAACAGGCTTGTAAACATGTGTAAAGACATAACATGTTACTTACTGTGACACAAAACCCGGTGCTGCAAAAGGAGGAATAGCCACGACAGGGATACCCTTCGCAAGTGTCTGCTCATACAGCGGTTGCAGCCCTCCCATGATGTCATTTGCCGAGTAACCGCCACGCAGAAGGTCATTGATGCCGATAGCAATGACAGCAACGTTCCATTCAACTTGGTTTAGGTAGCTCTGATAGTAGGGGGCGAATCTGACGGGGTTGTTGAACCCTTCCATGAATATGCCACCGCCGCCGAGACCTGTTGCGCAATGGAAGGACAATTCAACAGTGAGAGAGGCAGTTGCGGCTTGGTTGTATGCAGAATGACGACATGTAGCGAACCTGACAGGCCTGTTCAAATTCTCCATGAATATGCCACCACCAAGACCTGTAGTGCCTTGGACTTCTTCAGCAGGGTCCTGTGGATGGCTCGGTGCCAACTTGACTCAAACAAACACTGCAGCTATTGCCAGCGCATCTGACCTGTTGCATGGCTCAATCACTTTCAAAGGAGCAATCACAGCAAATAGTATATCTGCTTGCGACAGCCGAGCTGCGAGGGTGACAATACTGCTTATGTGCAGTATATACAACAGACAATCAGCTTACACCCACTGTGTGTGCCCAGCCGAAGCAAGACACAACAGGCAAGCTGCGCAGCGGCCCAGCAACCAATGCATTGCCCATTTGGAGCAAGTGACAATAGGAGTGCAGAAATCCGTTTGCAAACCCTCTTCAAATGCTCAAACAAGCTCTACACAAATACATAGCTCACGTTACGTTTGAAGTGTGTGAGTAATGCAGGAGGGCAGACCCTCTGACAGGTGCTGACATAACAGATCGGGGAACTGCGCGGTTGCTGTGACACAAGTGCATTTGTTGCCAACTGGCATACTTTGATGGTGCACAACATCAAACACACTCAAAATATGTGCAAGTGCACTGACATGGCTTGATGGTGAAAGCCACAAACTTGCTGCTGTTCGTTTACATATCTGCAGTACTGTTGTGCAAGGATACCGCCCAGCTGCAGCCGCACCTGCGTCAGTAGCATCAGCATTCTTGCCCAATTTGTTGCGCAGTAGATCCTTGAGCTTGATTGTATATGGATGATTATAGCCCTTGCTTGGAACTGAGCCCTGTGTGATGGAGTCACCAGCTGCCAATACATTGAACTGCATGCCACGTGTTGCCGAAATACAGTTGCGAGTTTGGGCTGCTGCTGCTGGTGAGACGGTTGGCTGCTGCACTGCTGCTACAGATACTGGAGTAACTGCTGCTGCTGTTGCTCCTGCTGCCGCGGCTGCTGTTGCTGGCGGTAAGAGCCGTGCTATGTCTGCTGCTGCTGGTTGCACTGTTTGCACTGTTTGTGCTGGTGGCTCAACGGGTGCTGGTACTGCAAAAGCAAGGAAACATGCGCTTTGAGCACGAAAGGATGTTTGTAATTAAGAATGGGGCACCACAAGGTGGTGGAGACTGGGGTAGTGGATTGCTGCTGCTGATGTGCTGTCAACGTACGCCTGATGGGTTGCTACCCAGCAGTTGTTTACGGAATTACAGAAGACATTACGGCTCCATGTATGCTCAGCTTCGCACCTCTGCCGTGGAGTGTTGGTTACAGATGCATCGGCTAAAGAATCTGTTTGACTGCAAATCAGCTGTGCATCCTTGGCATGCATGCACAATGCAGCTTCATGCATGTTCTATCAGTTGTTGGCTAGCTGCGCTCGCAGGCACAGCACTGCCCTGAATACCACATAGCATTTCCTGCATGTGAAAGTGACTGAGCCATGCAACAGGCCAGACGCGCTGGCAGTAGCTGCAGTGCTATGCATGGGGGTCGCCACCAAAATGTTCTCCTGCATGTCGCTGTTGGGCTCTGGTGTTGCCAAGAGACTGAAAACCTGAGGACCAGTGGCAAGGCTTATGTTTCTGTTGTGTCAGATCACCATATGCAAGTGGGTCAGCATGCAATACCATTCGTTACAAGGAGCTGCAGGTGCAAACAACCCAGCACAGGGCATGCTAATGATTACAGGCACAGTACTTATCGATTAGACCTCTATCCAGATTCTCACCTGGTGTTGCAGCAGGCTCTACCGCTGCAGGGTTTGCTGGAACTGCGACTGC
>NSMO01002465.1:0-19231 GCA_002588565.1 Coelastrella sp. UTEX B 3026
TGTCCTATGCCCCCACCGGGCAACCCGGTTCCTGGGCCAGGATGTACTACCTGAACTGGATCCATTGCTGTCCTGTACATGTTTACCATACAGTTTGAAAGTACAGCTCATGCAACATAGAATGCCACGCAAAACTGCTGTGCACTACATGCAAGGTCACTAAAAAACGTGGTGTAAAAGTGACTGAGCCATGCAACAAGTTGGAGTGGTGTCTACCACTTCAGCCTTGTCCACGTCGGCCCCCAGGCAAGCTATGAACAAACACAATGTATGGCAAGACATGCGGCTAGCAACTGCCTGGGGATGCCAAGACAGGGAACCTGTGAGCAGACTTGCTGATTACTCGCCGCAACTTCAACAATGTGTACACACGCTGTATGCACGTTGAAGTGTCACCTTGTACTGCCATTATGGACGGTCCTCGACCTGAGCAGTATGATAGTTTCCAACTGCACACTGAGCCGCTGATATACCTATCAATATAACATGGCATTAGGCCAGTATCAGGACGCTCAATGTCACACTCAATTGGAAAACACTTCAGGCCTGCACTATGTTATGCCCCAGTGCATTCAAACTACCAAGCAGTCACTGCTGCAAGAGGCCTACCACGCATCACAGGCAAAGCCCTACGCCTCAAGCCACTAACAGTGGAACATTTCATGCCATTCAATGCTGGCACCGCCTTCCTCACCACAACCGCATGGGGAACAGCAGTGTCACGGCCACGGGTACCTCTGATGCCCCTACTGATATCCTCAGGTAAAGTAACATCCGTTATAACATCTTTGGGCATATCTGCAGTAGCCAGGGGTGGCGCTTCTCCCGCAAGTTTGCTGCTGTACATTGTATGCAATTGCTGCATATACTGCATGTCACTGAGCGGGTCCTGCTGCTGCTTGTGCTGCTGCTCATGCTCTGCTGCTAAGGCAGCAGGCTGGGTTTGGTTGGTAGCTGAGGCAGTGCGTAGAGCATCCCTCAACCCAAGGACGATGAAAAGATTGGCCAAAGTTAGCAGCATTTCGCATGGCCCTGCAATGCAACATCAGCAGCGCAGAGCATTACTGCTATGGTGGTTGGGTAGCTTCTATACACAGCAGCACATGTGTCAGTGTTGAGTCGCAGCTGCTGTGAAGACAGCTCTGAACTTTTGACGCGCTGGACAGAACAGGCTTGCTGCCCAGAAGTGTGTTCTAACAAATGCCCAATGCAACCGGGCCTCACCTGTACTGGCTATACTGTGAAGTATGCTGTGATGTGTTGATCAAAGCTGAGACACACAGCAGCAGAAGTGCACTCAGCTCCCCCCCCCCCTACACCCTCCCCACAACCCTGGATCAGAGCTCAGCTGTTGTATGCATGGTCTGATTCTAGTCCATAACAAGCATTCTGTGCTGTGTGTAAGCTCACCATGTATCCAATCCACGTTGGCCATAGAGGTTCCCAGGTGTGTCTTGCTGTAGATGCCTGCTGGTATGGCCACAGCAATGAACAAGAAGTAGACGTACCAACTGCGGACCATCTTCTGAGGTGCATCTGCAGCAGATGACAAGCACAGGAGCAGTGCCTGCTTGTAGAGCCTGCTGGGGGTTGGTCGGCAAGGCTTGAAATACCAATAATGCAAGGCACTATACCATCCAAGGCACTTGGTTGCCGACTTGGCGGTGCAGTACTACGTGGCACGATTGCACTGGGTTTTGCTTGTTGAATCCAAGAGGCAAGGCTGCACCACAGTAATGCAACAAAAGCAGCATGAGTTGCCATGTGCAGCTTTAAGCTCTAGTGGCAATAATACAAATCTGCTACACCTGGGCCTGGGGTTACCTGGTATTCGAGATAGAGTCCACATGAAAGCAAGGAAGGGCAGCAGTGAAAGTTGATTCAGCCGGCCAGCCCAGCTCATCCAGTCAACGCTGGGAAACACCAGCATGGCTGCTTGAAGCACAAACTGCTGTAATCACTGACCCTGAGTCTGCAGCAGGAGGCGATATGACGAGCTGAGCTGCGCGTTGTTGCGAGTGGCGCTTGGCTCATGATCAGTAGGGGCTGTAGTGCGTTGTGGCTAGCATCCGGCTCAGGTCAATCAAACGCGTGTAAGGAGTGCACGCCGCAACAAGGCGCAAGAATACTGCTATATATATGCTTTGGTTGAGCCTGAAGCGACTCGGACCGCCGTTTGATGGAGTGTGGGTGATGGCGTTGACAACTGATGATAAACAGGACATGGGCCTGCCAGGCACGGGACCGTGATGGCTGCTAAGCAACACAGTACAGCACGTATGGCAAAACAAAGTGATCTGTATTCACCTGGCTAAGTCCTTCGTGGGTGGCGACAGGTCCCGGAGGTGCGTGTCCGATAGCTGAAGGAGCGCTATGGTGCCGTATCAAGCTACAGACGTCCAGATATACCTTGCCAGACACAAACTGTTACGACTCCTGTGCTCACCGCTAAAGGACTCCAGGAGATGTCATTGCTTACAATGTCCTTGTCCGGTGCGCGCTGGTTGCGTGCATTACTCATTTACCCTTGTCGACATCGCCCTAGCAATTATTCGCGGGTGTGAAACTAATAATACCAGAAAGCGTGCACCTTGGGTTGGGACGGTAGCAGAGACAGATAGCATTTGAATAGTTCGCTCTAGCCACACGCCAATACTTGACTAGGAGGCTACTATGCAGATCAAATACAGTGGAAGACTCAATGTACTACAGAGCGCACCCGGGCTTCCTCGCAGCGTGCCAAGGAGCTTCTGCCATCACCGCGTCCACGATGTGGGCACCCCAATCAGCCAGCCGCATTGGGAAGCGCTTGAGACCAACCAAGCCCGCTCATCGTATCATAAGCGTAGCATCACGGTGGCAGCAGCTCAGCCAACCGTCGGAGACACTCCAACACAACCAGCAGCAGCACTCAGGTCAGCAGTCATGAGTTATCACCTACCATGAGGTATCTGCTGTCGCGATGGTTGTGACGCTTGCTCAACTGCTGCGGCATAAACGGCATAACACAGCTTATGCACGGGGTAGCTTAGTGTGCACAGCGTGTGTTCTGTTCGGTTGTGCAATGTCAGGAACCTCTAGTCAGCAGCGCAAATACATAGTATCAGACACTACGTCTATATCTTGTTACACCTACACATGCAATGATCATCCCTGTGTCAGCCCGAGCTCGCCATCTTCAAAAGACGGATAACATCTTATGCTCTGCACTTTCATCCTGCACACTCCAGCAAACCAACCATACCAGGCACAATGCACACCTGGCACTGGAGAGGCCAACACAACATTGCGTATGAGACATACGGCTCGGGCGACATCCCAGCAGTGCTGATCCACGGCATGGGGGCTTGCCACGAGCATTGGAACAAGCTTATACCAGAGCTCAGTCCACAGTACAAGGTTTATGCCTTGGACCTCCTGGGATTTGGTAAGGAACAAGTCGGACAGTCGATTGTCCCAACAGTCGTTTGATGCTTCACATGCTTTCCTTGCACAATGTGATAGCCGCTATCTACCTTTAGCAAACAAGCTACAGTAACCACGGTATAAGCTTGGACAGAGATTGTAATCGAGTACAGTTCACGGTCCTAGGTTTGTCTGAGCTGCGTAGCCCCTGCAATGTTTGCAACATAAGCATCCCACCACGGAACATGCTTGCGCAAGCCGCTGTTGATTGTTTGCTGCCTTGCGGATTGTTCAGTCCACTACTTTGACAGCACAGATAGCAATAGTGGATCTCAGCAACAATTCCTTGTGTGTATTGCAGTTCATTTTGTGCATCAGCATGCTGGCATTTTAGCAGAATAATGGTGAACCATTACCACGAGAGGACACCTGTACAAATGCCCGGCCAATGAAACATAACAGGGATGCCGCCGCGGAATCAGTATCATCCAGACGGATCAGCCGGATCAGCACCCAGGCGTGATATGCGTGCTGTCTATTGCAAAAGAGCCGCATGTGCTGTGTGATGTACAGGTGACAGTGACAAACCCCTCCCAGCCAGTGAAGTTGGACCCCGTGGACACTTCTACAACTACGAAACTTGGAGTGCACAGATCAGGGACTTTGTGAATGAGGTAATTCGTACTATCAATTGCAAGCTTACACCAAAGTGAACTTATCTGCCAGAGCTTGTTTTACGTATTGTGGAAGTCATTGTGGCTGCTGGGATCTCCTTCTTGGTGTCTGGCCTGCATCTGCCCAGTCATCACTTGAGACACTTGCTGTGGACTAAATCGACTGCCGGCTGCATCTACCCCTGTTGCTGTTGGCAAGCCCGTATGGGTCCTATGTCTACAGTAGATTGCTTCCTGCAAGCAAGACCTGCAGCTGTTTACGTTGGGTGGGTTGTAGTGCTGCTGCTTCGTAGCCTACACTGTTTCAAAGCTGCAGAGCTGGCTCTTGTCTTGCAGCAGTTCACGTGTTGCCATGCAGGTAGTAATGGCTTTAGCAGTGCTGGTTGCCAACTCAGCAACTGGCCGTGCGGTCGTACAAGCCACCACAGCTGCAATTAGCTAGCTTGGGGGCGTAATGCCATGTTATGTATGTGTATGCTTATTTAACCCTATGTGTTTATATTGAACTCTAAACCCGGTGTATGCTTATTGAACCCTAAACCTATGTATGCTCAACAAGCCGTACGCCCTAAAACCTATGTAGCTGGGAGTGTGTGCTTGTATGCCATGCAGGCAGTAGTGGCTCCAGCTATCTTGGTTGGCAACTCCTGGTGGCTTTGCAGCACCCCATCTAGTACACTTCCCAATACTCCTGGCTTGTGCGCTCAGAAACTTCGCCCACTGCTTCTGTATCTGCATGCTGTTTCTTGCAGGTAGTAAAAGCCCCAGCTATCCTGGTTGGCAACTCAGCTGGTGGCTTAGCAGCCCTACAAGCCGCCACATCAGCACCCCATCTAGTACGAGGCCTAGTGCTTCTGGCCTGCACGCTCAGGCACATGCATGAGAGGAATCAACCGCCGTACCTCCACCCGTTCATCCAAGTCTTTCAATGGCTGTTGCACGAGACGCCAGTGGGACGGATGTTGGTGGATTGGGTGCTAAACACACCTGGCAAACTGCAAGAGATTCTAGCAAGGTGCGCATAGTCCCTCCTACTGTTATTCACAAATTGTGAATGTACACCGGTCCCTGACATTGTGGTCTAGTTCGCCGCGGTGCCTGTGCGCTGCATCTGCTCAGCCAGGAAAGCAACAGAGGGAGTGTTGGTTGCGTGGTACTCAAACGCACCTGAGGAGGTGTAAAGATGAGGCAACAAGGTCTCCATATAGATGACTTCCGACCTCGCGAGCAGTGCTGCCAAGTTCCTTGCAGTTGCTGAAACTGTTTAGGGTCATCACAAGGTCAGCAGAGTAGGGCTGCTTCAACGCATGGGGACCATATGTTTCTGGCAAAGCCACTTTGCAGGGCATGTCCAGTGCTTTGCTGTGCTCATGCTGTGCTCGGACTGTGCTCAGGCTCAGCTCAGGCTGTGGTCAGACTGTGCTGAGCTCAGGCTGTGGTCAGGCTCAGCTCAGGCTGTGCTCAGGCTGTGCTCAGGCTCAGGCCCAGCCTCAGGCTCAGCTCAGGCTGTGCTCATGCTGTAGTCATGCTGTGCTGTGCAGTGCTCAGGCTGTGCTGTGCTATGCTATGATCAGACTGTGCTCAGGCTGTGCTGTCAACTGTCTGCAGTGCATATGGTGACCCCAAATGCCTATCTCCTGAGCTACTGTCAAGTTTCAAGGAGCATCTGTCAGCTGCTGGGTCACGGGAGGTGTTACTTGATGTTATAACAAACAGCACGGGACCTCTGCCACAAGACTTCCTGCCCGTGAACACTGTGGTGAGCTTCCCTGTTTGTAACTGGAGATGTTGTGTCAGTAGAGCAGCTGGTTGAGCCAGTGCAAGTTGATTATCAATCGTGTGATGGCACCCAGCTGCATGCTTGGGCTCATGCGGCCAGACAGGAGCTGATGCTCCACGCACATCTGTCTCTGAACAGCTGAACAACTGAAACAGTTTGTCGAAATGTCGTCGGCCACACGTTGCACGTTACTTCAACCAGCCTAACAAACCATACACGTTTGACACAAATGCAAACATACTGTTTGGTGTGCCCGCCACGCCATGGTGAAGCATCTCAGAGCCTCTCTGCCATGTCCGTCAAGGGATTTGTCAGGGCCAACTATGGGCCACAGACAGACGTGGAACAGCCGGACATGCCTGACTGCACGTACTAATGCTGTCCAAGGTTGGCACACCTACAACCGATTTATATGGCCGAATATAGGGCACAGACAGAAGTGGAACTGCTGGACGTGCCAGACTGCATTGAAAACGCTCTCCAACATCAAGTACCAGTCCACCCCACTGCTCGTGCTGCTTGTAATATTTGTGTTGCAGCCCACCATTGTGGTGTGGGGCTCAGCTGACCCTTGGGAGCCAGTACAGACAGCAGAACATATCTTCTCAGGATATTCAGCAGACTTTGTGGTGTTACCAGGTGTGTGCAGGGCTGTTGGTCACCAGGCACAACAGGTTCTAGTGGCGGCCCAGCTGGCAGCACCACCAGTGGCCATGTCGGCACTGGGGTTGAACTATTATTCCTATCTGAATCAGCCAATGCAAAGATCAAAATTTTGGCAACTCAACTCTGCAAAGTTGCGTGTCTCTAGGCTTGCTTGAGCACTGCTCACAACAACTTCCCTTCCCTTCCAGCTTGCTATGTTTGAAAATATTTCAATATGTTCAGGAACACTTTTTATAGAGGACAATTATCTGATAGTATCTGACTCTGCACTCATATAAAAGTAACGGAGCCAATGCAACAAGATAGATGCGCTGGCAAAGCTGCAGTGTTCTCATATGTTTGACACTACACTAGTCTTCAGTCACGAACCCAACCTCTGCTTTATGTGGTTGCAGGTGTCGGCCACTTTCCTCAAGACGAAGTTCCTTCTCTTATTGCCGCAATGCTTGACCAATTTCTAGAAGAATGTGCAGTGGATCCGGACGAAGATGTTCTCAGTACAGAGAGGTCCAAAGCTGGTCAATGCTTGAGGTCTGACGACACAATGGTTGAAGGGTTTAGCTTACGGGGGCTTATGGCTGCCGCTGAGTTGGACGCAAAAGTATAGTGTTGCTGCGACTTGTGTGCAAGTGAGCAAAGTAGTATACATTTGAACCATGCCTGAGGTCTGATGACACAATGCTTGAAGGGTTTAGCTTATAACTGCAGCTGAGTTGAACGCAGGAGTATAGATTGCTGGGGTTTGTGCAAAGTAGGAATGTAGC
This sequence comes from Coelastrella sp. UTEX B 3026, assembly GCA_002588565.1. Lineage (NCBI taxonomy): Eukaryota > Viridiplantae > Chlorophyta > Chlorophyceae > Sphaeropleales > Scenedesmaceae > Coelastrella > Coelastrella sp. UTEX B 3026. Next base: position 7,290 of record NSMO01002465.1, read on the forward strand.
TGCATTCTTGTAGGACAGGTCTGCTACGCAAAGCAACACTCAGTACTGTTTGGTGCCTGATTCAGACGGTCTCATGAAACTGTACGGTCTAAGAAGTAGCTGATGGGAGCTCATGGCTGCTGCTGAATGCTGCTGAATGATCGCGAAAGTGTGTACTGGACAAGTGTATACTAGGATCAGTGTGCCACACTGCACGGTGCCAGTGTATACTAGAACAAGTGTATATATGCAAGTGTATACTAGGTCGCAAAATTGTATGCTGATGTTTGCAGTGTGATGATACAGTGCATTGACATGCTTTAGCAATCTGAGGCATAGGCCGCCTGAGCTCATGGCCGCACCTCAACTTGCTGCAAAACTGTTATGGAGTTTGATCCTGTTGTAACTGTGGCTTGCTGCACCCAGTGTCGGCACGCCGGTCTGGATCTGGTCACTGTCCCGGACAGTGACCAGGTCCAAACCGGCGTGCCAACACTGTGACCAGGTCTGCGGCACACAGCCATGGCAGATATTGCATTGACTCGATAAGTTTTACAATGCATCTCTCACCACGGACAGCAAGTCTGCAGAAGCTTGTCACAGTACATTCTTGTGCTGCATATGAGGTTCCAAGCTCATTATATTGAAGGTAATGCACTGAGCACTGCTGAAGTTCACCAGGTTGCAACCTTGCCAATTGGCTTTCCGAACCAATCAAGCACTGTGGGATGCCACAACTGCATGCTGCCATAGGATCTGACCCCGGTGTTTTCAAACCAGCTGCGCAGCCTCTATTGCAAACGAATCTGGGCCGCAAGCATTGCTTCAGTAAGTTCAACAATCCAAGGCATTGCTACTTTGTTATTCACAGTCAGTAGACTGTGGCCGACACAACCCCTCCGCCACCACCACTCCAGACACCAGTTGCAACAGGCGCTGCAAATATCGATATATATCATGTGACACGTTCTCTAGGTGCCAAACCATATTGCTTATGCTGTGGTAACATTGTCTTTTCAGCAAGAAACTTGACAGAAACGCACCCTAACTTACAACTGCCGCAGTTGTCTCGGAGACAGGACGTATGCATCTAGATCTCCACGACACATTCAACCATCACCCGCTAGCAACAACGACAAGGTCTGCAGAATCCTTGTCAGCTTGTACAGCTGGCATTTCAACCACCCGAGGCGACTCTGTATCTTCCTTACTGTTCTGCTGCACACAGTCAACCTTCGCAACCGGCCCCAACCAGAAACCATAATTGAGCACAGCAAATAGCGCTAAGATGCTGAACATGGGTACGAAGTCAAACACGTAAAAAAATTCCTCGTGCGTGGCGAGGTAGCCGAAGAAGCCCTGTGCAAACTCTATGATGCGGAATATGTTACGAATGTAGAATAATGCTATGGTTGCATACAAGGTGGCGAAAAGAAGTTTGAACTGCTTGTTGCCGCGGTAGCCATACACGGCGCTGCGGTTAACGTAGATAGTGATAGCAGTGAATATCGTAAAGAATGCCACCTGCATGGACAAACCGGCCAACATAATATGGCCACCAAGCTCACGCCTCTGCTCGTCTTTGCTAGTCAGCGGGCCGCTGGATGCACACTGAATGCTGAGGCAGATTATCTCGCTCACTGTCATGAACCATGCAACTGCACGAGCAAACCTGGATTTACGGCCGACTACAACCCTGGCAATTAGCTTGGAAACACAGATGTACTCTATGATTACCAGGAACACTGGTCCGATGACAAGGAAGGCGTACGACACGACGTACGTGTAGTAGTCCGGCTTTGCTAGCATTTGAACCCTGAGTGCATAGCCCGCCACCTCAAGTGCTCCAGTAACAACGCATACCAGCATCCACCATGCCCGAGTTTTGATGGTCGTGCCGACGACCCCTAGCGTTGCTGCTCCAAACAGCACTGCGGCCGCGATGGCTGCTGCTTTGTTGGGCAGGCCGCCTGGATAGTAAGCTGCAAGGATTTGGTCCTTGGTCATGAAGCGTGCCCACTCGTCCATCGACATCTTGGCTGAGACTGGCCCTAGCTGCTGCTGCTGCTCGACTTTCCAGCGGTGGTTGGGAATGTGCTCTGTGGTGAAGTGCTGCCAATGCTACACCACTGATCTGGACTGCTGGTTAGCAATGGACTTGCGCCTGCAAACATGCCAGAAAGGAGCACATTGCTAGAGATGACGTGTGTAAGGGCTCAGCTGTCCAGCAGCAACATGCATATGCCAGAAGTGTGCAAGCATACTGCTGCCTAGTGGCGGACACCTGCCCACACCCTCGCAAGTGCCATAAGTGCAGCAAGAGGCGACATAACTGCATAAATACAGCCATTCTGCTGCTGACATTGAACAGAGGAGCTGTATGCGTCCAGCCTGATGTATACATCCTGCAGGAACAATCCCGTTCTAGCTGTTTGCACTAAACCGTCGCAAGGCTTAAACAACGCATAGCCGTCGTCTACAGTCTATGCTTCTGTATACATAGGCTAAGAACTACGGCAATGCACGCGAGTATGCGGCGACTCTGATAGCTACACTCAGCCGGCGAAGCTGCACACACGCGCCTTGCAGCAGCAGCGCAGCATGCACACAGACACGTAGACGCCGGCTTTACAGACACGCTGACAGCTGCCTGCTGCTCACCTGATGTCGAAGTGTCCTCCAAGCTGCTGGCTAACCTCTTGCGTAATGTTAGCGAGCGGCACTATTTCGTGGTTGTTACGACCCCACGGCTTGAATATAGTGGCAACCAACAGCCCCTTGCCCTTGTGCCAGGTTTCGACTGCGTCTAAGTTCGTTTCTAGACAGTGCAGACCAGGCGGAGAAGTCGAGGCGCCATTACCAAGACCTGCCATTGGAGGGATCGAACTGTCAAGCGTGCCAGTTCCCGACCTTTGAGGCCCTTGTAACTACGTACAGTATTCCAACAAGCAGGCAACAGATTTGTATGGCTGCGCGAGTTTGAACAACATCGTTCGAGGCCCACGGCATCAACAGAACGCGCGCCTAGGCCATGGCGGTTGTAGACACAATATGTCCACTGTAGCCGGGTTGTAGCCACGTTGTAGAAGAAGTGAACTGTCAGAGTGCCACCTGGAAGGCGCGCTAGCTAGCAGCGCTGCTTCGGCAAATGCGCACAAGGACACCATCACTCTGGATCACGTAAGCATAACAACACCTCGCGCTGCCCGAATCAGCGCGGCAGTCTGGCTCCTGGCTGGCTGAAGGGATACTTAACCAACTTAATCTCCTGCTGACCAGCCAGCTTTAGGTGTCATCCAGTTGCACCTGCACGAAACCTGTTGACTGGCGACCTTTCATCAGCTGGAGCTGGTTTGTGCTTTAGGCTTCACCAACAGAGACACAGCTCGCTTCTGCTTCTGCTTGGTGCCAGCTTCAACTGCAAAGTCTGACTGTATACGCGCTAAGAGGTAGTCAAGTGCATCTGCAGTCAAAGAAGAAGAAGAATCTGCAGTCAAAACAAGACTCAAGACACTGGTAACACAAACTCCAATGCAGACAGCTGATTGCAACATCAGCAACTTGGATTTAAATGCCTGATATGCACGTAAATCCTGTCACATATCCTCACTGACCAATACACACATGTCAGCCCATTGTCAACACTTATATACACTTATATACTGTATACGGGCTAAAAGGTAATCAAGTGCATCTGCAGTCAGAACAAGGAACAAGACATTGATAATGCAGAGTCCAGTTTGCACAGCTGATTGCAACATCAGCAGATTGGATTCTGGACAACCTATTCTCACACATACTCTGTCACAAACCGTCAGTGACCGATACATACATCTCAACCCACCATCAACCGCAGATACCACACTTTTATGCTGCCTGCTTACCACTCAGCTGTCATGCTGGTATTCAGTATGCTAGGACGACAAGTTTCTGAGCCACAAGCTGCACATGTCCTGAATGTGCCGGGAGATTCAATCGTGTCCTCACTTTAGGCCATATACTACGGTTAGTATGCTACCATGTGTGGTCTGATCTTAGCTGTTATGTCGGCAGCTGATATATCTTTACAAGAGATGCTGGCACTACCTGGTCTCCATGACGCACAGCATACCTGTTTGGCCTTATCATAGCAGTACATGTCTTACACATTTGTAGTCAATCACCAGACTTGGTGAGGCTGTTAGAAGCTGAACCTGGGCGTCTAGTGTAATAATAGTGTCTGACATTTAGGCTCCACATTGCTGTCTGGGTCGTTGGTACCATATGCTTGTATCGCCCTGTTTTATGAAGAATGTCTGCACCCTACCCACCTGATGCTGCATCATCTTCATCCCTTTTGTGCTTGACTGTCAGCTGAACACGTAATCCATCCTCAAGAAACTCCAACACCTTTCGCATCTTGGTTTCAAGGTCATGATCTACACAGTGAGATAGCACAAACAGGAGTGTGTGAGCTCATTCACCCACTTCAAGCACAAGGGCAGGCAAAGGTTCATCCCGACACACACATTACCCTCCCTTAACTTACGATAGCGCTCTCTTGAAAGCGCTGTGCGGAGCTCATTGATTCATTCATTCGGGCAAAGGGGCTTTGGCATAGCTAGGAGATATGTGTGCCTGTGTGGCCCTACATGTGGTGCACATAACTGACAGGCCGGATTGCACCAATCGGACATTCAAGGATTGAGAATCCAGGACCAATTCATGCTGTTGTCACAATACTGGACCAGATGCTGATGTAATGTTGTTGTAACCAGTGCAGACTAGCTTTCTTTCTTCAAACTCCAGCTGTCTTGGATGTGCACCACATGCTATGGCGTAATTGAAACAAGAGCTGTGCTGCTTGGAAACCATACACCAACAATGATGTAAGCCAGGCACTGCAAACCCCGGCTTTCTCCGGAGTGGCCTCTCTTGATACATGCTGCTTTGACAGTACTGGACCGGACCTTATGCAACCCGTACACTGCAGACTAGCTTTCTTCAAACTCCAGCTGTCTTGGATGTGCACCACATGCTATGGCGTAAGAGGAAAAAAGCTGTGCTGCTTGGAAACCATGGACCAGACACTGATGTAGGCCATACACTGGCGACCCCAGCTAATTTCAAACCCCAGCTTTCTTGGATGGTGAAACACATCACATTGAGTAAGAGAAACAGAAGCTGTGCTGCTGAAAAATCATGGACCAACATTGAGGTAAGCCATACACTGCCGCCCCCAATTATTTTCAAAACCTGGCTTCCCTTATTTTGAGGACCGTTTCTATGGGTAACAGAAACAAAAGCTGTGCTGCTTGAAGTCATGACATCAGCAATCTCCAACGCATGCTTTCTTTATTATGAGGACCATTCAGTGGAGGAAAAGGTACAGAAGCCATGCTACTTCGAAATCATGGACCAGGCATTAATGAAGCCATACACAGCAGGCCTTAGCTATGTTTGAACCCTGGCTTTCTTGCGTGTGAGGACCTGTTACATGCAGTGAAAGGTCCGAGCGTTCTGCTCTGAACAGCACTACAGTATGCCTCATGTGCTGCAAGACGGTCCTACCTCCTATTCTTGCTGAGAACTGCATTTCCTTAGGTGTTGCCAACTTCTGTGCCAGGCGTTTCTGCTTCTCTGCTTCTTCTGCAATCTTCTGTTGTTTGTATCTGTGTTGCCCATAATCCAGAATCCTGCAAACAGCAGGTTACACGGATGAATGAATGTATGAATGAGCTCCGCATAGCGCTTTCAAGAGAGCGCTAGCGTAAGTTCAGGGATGGTAATGTGTGTGTCGGGGCGACTTCACATTCCCTACCGTGGTTACACGAATCTTCATTGAGCAACAGCACACGGTGTTAGTCCATGGCTCATAGCCTTTATGTACCCAATCGCAACAGGCCAGGTCGGGCCTAGCACGAGACCCCTGCTACAACCATTCCGGCGGCACCAAATCTGTGAGTACTTCTGCGGCACCGTAAATTCAACTCAAACCTGTGGTGTTGACAAAATGCAGGCAGAGGGACTTCCTTCAGTTTATGCAGGTGCCTTCTTTGAACACAGCAGCGGAGCCATACAGCCGTCTGTTACTCAATGGCTGTATGGCTATGGCTGACTAGTAGCAATCATGATGATCAGCTGAGCTGTCTCCTGCTGCCTTGATTCAGCAAACAAGCCACCAATGCATACATCTCTTGCCCTCCAACTTGCTGTTGTCTTTGGTCTTTTCTGAGACCAATTCGACATTCATGCCGGATTTTTAGCAATAGTTCATAACATGTTGAAGATAGTTGTTCACAATCCGCCTGTGCGGCATTCTTCGTGGGGCCGCTGGCTGTATGGCTATGGCTGACTGGTAGCGATTACTCATAAATATGTCCAGTTACCTTACTACTGGTGGATCGTTGCGTGCATTGACCTCCATAAGGTCTAAGTCCAAAGCGCGAGCAGCAGCCTTGGCTGATGCATTGTCCATGATCTACGGTAACCGACAATTAGCAGCAGTCAATGTTCATCAGTTGAGCAAAGCACGGCGCACTCGCACTAAGCACAAAACCACACAACCTCTGAAGCAGCAGTCAATGGTTGAAAAATCAGCTGATTACAAGCATCCAAGACCGATCAAACAACTAGAACAGCGCAAAACACTAAGCTAGCAGCTTTAATCAGACAGCGGTGAAAAGTAGGAGCAGCCGCCGCAGCAGCAGCACCAACCCTGTTACAACGTACACAGGAAGGCTGCCCACCAGCGCAGCCAGCTCAAAAACTACGTCACCCACCAAAGAGCTTTCAACTGCAGGACATCTACTGCTTTCATTACGACCAAGTATAGTAAGATACATATACTTGTATTCTTACCTGATTGTTACCATCAGGAAAAACCACCATAAGCTGCGGTGCTCTGATTTGGTGGTTTACTCTGGGTTCATTCTTTCTTTGCTGCTGCTGTTGCTGTTTGGACTGTGTCTGCCTAGGTTGCCTGTTATCAGTACCCAACCTATGTGCAAGCAGTGGCAAGAGCGGGCAACCCATTGTGGACAGGAAATGGTCAGCGATTCACTGAGTCTGTGCCCTTTAATCAATCCATTGCTGTAGTAAAGCTGCCTTTGATGGCCGTGTTGAACACCTGATTGAGAGAGAGCATTGAGTGCGCATTCCAGTGCTGCTATACAATATTGGACGGTCTGATGCTGCCAGCGCATGGTGGGACGAGACTTTGTGCTCATCGGTCACATCACACCATTGAGTGACTAACAAGTTTCGGCGGTGTTTAGGCCCTTGTTGTGGTCAATAGCCATGGCTGACACACTAACCCAGCGCATGTGAGATGTGGACAATAGCCATGGCTGACATTACTAACCCAGCGCACCTACTGCCCGATATGCATCTCCAGCTTTGTAGATGATATGCAGTTGATACAACTCCCGCTGCTGTTGACCAAGCACTGCTTTGGTTGTTTGGTTTCTGCAGCTGATGCTGTGGCAGCCGATGCAGCTGCCACTGCGCCGTGATGCAACAGAAAAGCTGCTGGTGCGATAGTTGATCGACTTTTGAGCGCCATGACTGCAGCTGTTGCGAGTTATGTTGGCAAGCTGTCAGAGCTCTGGACCAGCAGCTAGCGGGTGTTTGTTTGTTGGGTGTAATCGTGCTGACTGCATCGTGCTGTTGTTGTGGTTGACTGCGTGGTTGACAGCGCTGCTGTTTGCGAGGCCTCGTTGGACTTGCTAGGCTCTGGAACTGTAGCGGTTGGCTGGGAGATTCAAGGCTACTTGCTACTGCTGTTGTGCAAAAGCTGGCTGTAGCTGCTCCAGCGTGCGGTAGCGCGTGCTTATCGCCCGCTGCTGTGTATGTAGGTGAGCCAAAGAAGCTAACGATCGCACAGTGTAGTGAGCTCAGCGGCTGAGCGAGCTGGCACAAAGTAGCTGATCGTATACCCAAGGCAAGCCTCGCTGTCCTGGCCAGATGCTCGTGCATAGTAAGCCAGGCAAAACTCGTGCTATGGTGTGGTTTGCTTTGCGTGTCTTGGGCGGAAGGCGCAGCTGGCCCACAGGCAGCGGGTGGGAAGTTCCTAAACACAAACGAGACAGGACAGCACAATCCGAACACAGATGACTTGACGCAACCATAGCAGTACGAAATTGACTTCAAGGCGATTTCAACGATCAGTTGCAGAACTCCCAAGGTCCCGGACGGTACAGTTTGGACTCCTGTCACTGCTGCCCGAGCGCCCCTTCTCTGCAGACGGCAGAAGTTGAAGCATCATTCGGTTTGTAGTCACGCTGTATAAAAACCACATTATCATACCAGCTCAACGAGCAGCACACCTTGGCAGTGCGTACTGGTTGTGCGCATCAACTCATCGGGCTCCCGATTCTCCAATTAGAAACACTTTGGAACACCGTGCCTGGTGTATAAGCTCAGCGGAAGGCCAATGAGCCTGCTGCATGCTCAGCTGTGCCACCCACTGCATCGGACTGTTGTAGCACCTTGTCATCGGCCGCAACGCAAGACTTGCGCGGTTTCTAGGCAATGTAGACGGTTAGATTGCAGATGGCGGAGCTCGAGCAGGCAGAGGGCCTCATGTAAGCAAAGACCGCAAGCAGCTGCTGTGCACCACTCACTGAGTCAGAGCGATTCGCTTGCGTGGTGTCTAAAGATGGCTTCATCAGCTTATGCTCATCTTTCCAAATAATGCTGTCTCATTGCTGCTTTGCAACGCCCTCAGCAGTAAATGCAGTCGCTGGTGTTGCTAGCCATACCTTCCAGCTCTGACCAGAAGGCCGGTAGCAACTGCACCACAGCAAAGCTCTACCACAGCTTATGTGGCTTGATGCATTCTTCCATCACAGTCGCATTCCGTTCATACCAAGCAGTAGCTCTTGACGGAAATTTCATCCTTTTTTTCAGTATTGTGTTCCGCCATCCGCATGCTGCAGTATCTGTACGTGCCAGCAACAACAATGATGGCAACCGCAACGGCAAGGACGATAATGTACCAAGCACCTCAGCAGCGGGGATACCAGCAGGGTGTAAGTGATTGCTGCAACTGGACATGAAATGAAAGTTCTGCTCACATATGCCTCACATGCTTGACAGCAGTGCTCAGTGTTGGTTTATAGTCTGGGAACCTAGCAGTGCAAGCCAGCAGCTAGTTGCTGCCCTGAGCATACTATAGTGTAAAGCAGTATGCAGTAACGCACCCGGACGTGTCCTTGATGCAGTACGGCTAGCAGAAGGCCCAGGAAGCATTTGATTGATGCCACATAGCGCATCGCACATTGCATTAGTCAAGCACATTCTTGATGCTCAATACGTCACTGCCTGTGAGCCATGGCCATCATGGGTGGCCCAAAGTAACAGTTGTTATAACATTGTTATGACATGTTACTGCTTTTTGTTGCAGTGTTCCTGTTTGTGGGCTCTCTGGCTTATACCCTCACAAACATGAGAGAGGAGTTGACAGATGTGTTATATAACGACGACACACTCGGGGATTTGGGCATCGCTGGGTTAGGAATAGGTAATCGAGGCATCCTTTATACCTTCAAACTTTCTAGAGCCTGCTGTCACCAGCAAAAGCAATTTAGCAGCAACAGCATCTGCTTAGCAAGTTTGTATTCCATGTAAGTTGACTCAAATTTCATGCTCAACTGCAAGGCGCCTGATAGGTAAATAAATAACCAAACGCAACAGACTCTTCTGTGGTAATGCCTCCCCTGTGCCATTCTCATCTCCTACCCACCCACCACCACCACCACCACCGAACCTTCCTGCTCACGGTCTTGCAGGTGATGCTGGTGCTGCACTGCTGTGGGCAGTCGCCCTGTGGTATGTCAGCCCTCTGCAGATGCTGCTGGTGTTCCTGGGCAAGTTTGAAACAGATCGACCATCAGATTGGATCATCAGCAGACTGGGCAAGGCTGCAAATCTAGAGTAAGCAGCAGCAGGAAATGCAACAGTGTCAATTTGTTGGTATTAATTGTTCCTGTACATGTCGTTCAGTAGGCTGGTGTGAGTATGTGGCATTTTCCAGAAACGGAGCATTACCAGTGGCAGCAGCAGCCAGATGCCTGGCCGCGGGGAAGCTACATCATCTCTGCTAGATTATAAAATAATTGAGTGAATAAGGCATCTTGCTCTGTGATGTTATGCCATATGTCATAACCATGTCAGCATGTTAGATGATGGTGCGGTGTTGCATGTTGTATGCAGTGTTGAAGCAATTGACCATATTGCACCCCTTTAGACTCGAGCAATAGCAGCTGTCACATGCTTAGTAGGAGGCATAGCTGTAGCAGTCGTGCATGACGACAACTCAGATCAGTTCCTGCTTCATAAGGCACGCCTACAGTGGATACACACATGCTTGAGATCCCCAGCAGGCACATCAGGCCCATGAACATGACACCCTCAGCACCTTTGCTTGCAACACCACCCACTCTTTTGTTGCTGGTACTGTTTGTTGTATGCAGTGTTGAAGCAATTGACTATGTTGCACCTCTTTGGACTCGAGCAGTAGCAGCTGTCACGTGTTTAGCAGGCGGCATATCTGTAGCCGTCCTGCTAGAGTACAGCTTAGGAGATCCCACATGGGCGGTCAGCAGTGGGATAGGAGCACTGTTTGCAGCTGCTGTGTTTGAAGTCGGTCGACCGAAGCGGCTGACAGTTGCTGAAGCACAGCAGCTCGAGTCACAATGGCAAGACTTCGGTGAGCATTTTAGCATAATATTCTCATGTGTTTGTGCTGGCAGCAGGTCCTGCAAAGCATCTTCGCCAAGTTTGGTTGTCCGATTTAGTTCTAGCCTTTGTGGGACTTTCATACAGCCCTAGTTTTGTCCGCTGAGTTGCATTTCGCATCCATTTGGTTAGGTGCTGTGTCGTTCTGAGCACTATCCCAGGCAGGGTCTTGGTGTTCTGGCCTGAATATTGCCTGATTGGGGTATGTGATGTTCATGTTGGACACCCAAGTTGAACCCAAATCTGGGCAGTAGTCCCGCCGCAATGATTTGTTATCTCAGCCTAACCATGCTTGCTGTGCACTTCACTGGCTGTCTGCAGCTGCATTTGCTGAGCGCCGTTTACAACGGACAGGCCGTTGCCACGAAAGTGAGGTATATGCAGCATTTCGGCAAACAAGTGGCAAGTATAGATCCCAAGACAACTTGTCAGACTCAACGCTGCGAGACATGGTCAGGAATTGGCATCCTGGGGTTGAAAGGACTCGAACAGGGTACCTCAAGAATGTATCTTTGCGCAGAATAGGTGTAAACAGTGTTAGCAGTAGCAGTGTAGTTCCTAGCTCACAGCAGCAGCAGCAGCAGGATGATGCAGCGGCTACGGACTCATTGCTGGAGAACATAGTGGCCCAGCAGCAAGAGGAGCAGCAGCAGCAGGAGCGGCAGCAGAATGAGCAGCGGCAAAAGGTCACTGCTGTCAGCAGTACAGAGCAGTAGCGGCCTTGAGGTGTTGGCATGGCTGGCTTTCTCAAAAAAGTGTGCTTGCTGTGTATTTGGCGGCTGGGATCTGCTTGGATAGTCCTGGTGATAACATTTATACCTTCACCAGCATTCTCTGCAAGGCCAGCCTGGCCTCAATGGGCCCCCTGAGGGCCAGTCGTCACAAGTGGGTTCATTTGTCTGTCCGAGTCTATACTCAGATCTGGCAGAGTTTGGTCTAAGCCGAAAATGCTAGTGCCTGGCAGCCTCCCGTGTTTTTCGTAGTCCCTGACGGTCATCCCTTGCCGGGTTGAAGCCACAGCACGCTGCGCAGCATCGACTCTGCGAACGCCCCGAGGCGAACCCGCTGGCGTGCGCATATCACATATTTCGCCACTTACGCCCGTGTGGTCTCGACAACAAGTCACTTGGAAGTGCTACCAGAACAAGACAATTGCTACCAGTATGTACTCTGAGCCCGTCAATTGTACTCTACACACAAGCCCTGAGGACCCCCGACTGCTACTGTAAGCCGCCTTTACCACA
>NSMO01002467.1:0-17989 GCA_002588565.1 Coelastrella sp. UTEX B 3026
GTCAGTGTGGCTGAGCCACCAAGTACGTCCCAAAGGCCTTGCGGCCGGAAAGGGTAATTCTTCTTCTTCTTCTTCTTACGAAGTTTTTACTTCTGTTATATACCGCGTTAAGCACGTAACGAAGTAGGTAATCAACGCCGACCTTGGAACTACCGCAAGTGAGTGCCGCTGAGTACCGCTGAATGTTCGGTCAGATGAGGAGCCGGCGTCGCAGACACAGAACGCAGCTATAGCGATGTGCTGAAGTTGATGGGGTCCCTGCTGTACAGCACATGTGCTGCAGCATCTACAAGCAGCAGAAGATTGTCTCGAGAGTTTTTGGCTGTGTACCTGACCAAGCGGGTTCAGGCAGCATGAGTCTCCGCTTGCAGGCAGCGCTGTTTGTTGCGGCGAGGTCGCGCCCTTACATTCTTGGTTTTGACCTTGTCACTCTCGTCGGGGACTTAGATGCCGTGTTCGGGGTCCGCTGTAAACGAGACACGCTGTTGGTGTTCTGGTTCCGGTGGCTTGCTGTTGCTTGAGACGCATATCAACATTTGCATTGTGTATGCCGGCTGAGGTGGTCTTCCAAGGTGCGTTGCCTTCGGCGCTAGCTGCTTCCAATTTTGCTGTGTTCAGTCATACTCTCGTTTTGGTTGCTTCTCCAAGGCTTACATGCACAAGAGCATTGCAAGTGCTGCATTTGTTGAAGAACAACGCAGTACTCAGAGTACACATGTCAATTATAGTGACCCTGCATTGGTTTGAAGGCTGCTTCGCCCAGCAGCTCGCATTTCTGCAGTCTGCCACGTCGCAGCGTGTGCAGCATAATGAAGGGCCACGTTGGGACATGCTAGAACCTGTCAACTCTGTGCCTTGAGTTGCTTGTTTGTTGTGTCCTGTCTAGGCCCTTGGAAGCAGCACGTCAACAAGGCAAGACCTGGAAATCATCCAGGGACATCAGGGGTTGCTGGTGCTTAGTGAAGGTTGCATCAGTGTCCCAGTCAACTGCAGGGCATTGAGGTGCGTGCAGCACTACTTGCGGCCATTCAGGCATCAGTGTCTCAGTCATTTGTAGGCATTGAGATGCGTGCAGCAGCAGTTGCGGCCAGTCAGGCATCTGCGCCTTAGTCATCTGTAGGGCAAACGTTGATGCCTACTCACTGACTTGGGCCTCGCGTTGCCCTCTTCTTGCGCTGGTTGGAGGAATGTTTCAAACATTGAAGCTACGAGGTCAGTGCAAATTCTGTGCTCTGCATGCAGATGTAAGATGCTGGATGTAGGCAGCTGTGTTTAACTCAGACAGTGCTTTCAAGCTCTGCAGGGTCTGACTTGACTTCATTTGTCTTGTGTTCAGGCCCCCCGATGTAGCAAAGTAACAACGCAAAGGCTTTACATCAATAAGGCACAGTAGGAACCTACTGGTGCGCAGTGTAGTTTGCCTCAGTACCGCAACCAGTCTGCACGGTGCATCTTGGGATACCTGCAGCATTACTAGCACCCACACACGCCAGATAGCGCCACACTGTTGCAGACTGTTGCAGCAGCACCGCTTTTGATTGCAGCGTGGTGACACTCGTGCATGCAGCAGCGTAAGCTGGGCAGCTCATGTCTAGCTCAGCAGCTCAGCAGCTAGCACAAGGCAGAAGAGAGTGTCTCTTATTGGCATCTCTGCAGCTGTTATACTAATTGCATGCAGTGAAGGTACCACGACAGTAGCGTTATGTTTTATTTACCAAAGATGTGGACAGTTAAGCATGCATATCATATCTCGGAATGCAGGATCAATGGCCTTGCAGGCGGTGCTTGAGGCATGCAAAGCGAGATTGGATCGGTACGGACTGGAGATTGTGGAAACCCCAGCCAACCAGAAGTTGCTACTGGACAAGCAGTTAACCAGCCCAGAAGTTCTCAGCAACCTCACGTACGAGCAGCTGAGAGAGCGCGGACTGAGCATGGTTTTGGCTGGGGCATTAGAGGATGCCTTTCCTACAACAGGTGAGGCAGCTCCTACTGTCCAGTTTCTGTTAATGGCTCTACTGCTGCAGTTGCAAGGTATGCATTTTTCCCCGTCCGTTTGTGCCCTTAGCACTAAATCAAAAGCTGAATGCTGACGGCAGCAACCACACACACAGCAGCAGCAGCCAGCTACAGTAGAGGGTGCCCAGCAGCAGCAGTAGACAGCCACATCCAGCTATGCTGATAAATAGAAGAGTTGCAGCTCAGTTTGCTGGATACGACGGCAGTGGCGAAAGTAGCACATGTGCAAACCGAGTTGGGCACCCATGCAGCATCCGGCAGTAGTGCAGCGGCAGGGGATGCGTGTGGCTACCATGGCATATGTTGGGCTGTTGGGGCGGTCCCCGTGATGTGCAACAGCAGGCAGCAGGTCATTTGCACCAGTAGGTTAGTGAACAGGAGACAACTGTAACAGTAGGAGATGGGCTTGCAGGAGGTTGGTGAACAGGAGCGTGAACAGCCGTAGCAACAGACTATACAGTCAGGCAAGCAGCAGCTTCTAGCATTGACAGCTTGTGTGCTGCCAGGAACGCAGCAGCATCACCAGCTTCAGCTGTGGTAGGCAGCATGAAACTGCATCACCAGCCTTGATATCAATGGTGCAAGCCAAATTCAGCAGCAACAGCTAGCTGACCAGGCCCTCAGGCAGATATGCTGCTCAGCAGACCCTTGTCAGCAGTCATGTCAGCATGATCAGTTCATGGTTTGCTACACTGCACTGGTTAAATGATACAGGAACTATGATGCTGGCAGTTGTGATAGCCCAGCAGAACCACAGCATATCTGCCAATGAAGCAGCAGTGTGGCAGCAGCACTGTACTCTGCAGTGCCACACAAGCGGCTGTCAGGAGCTTGTGTCCTGCCAGCATCAGCTTCCCCTAGGAGTAAATGCATAGCAGCACCCTAGCACTACATGTATGGCATGATCTGCTGCAATCGCCATTATCAACCAGGCGTTAGAGCTTACAGCAGCGTGTGGAAAGTACTGTTTGGGTCTGGTGCCAAACCAAGTCAGTGCAGAAGCACTGCTCTAATGCAGCTCAAGTCATCAGCAGCAGTCAGCTGGCTGAACTCGTAAACCATGCAGTGCTGGTTGGAGCATGGTACCACGACAGTAGCGTTAATCTGCAAGCAGGTAGCTGCAGTGGCAAGCGGCAGGATGCATGGAAATCACACCGCATATGCTTGCCACATGGAGTATCATCAAGAGCAGGAGCAGCAGCTGCTGCTGCATGCTGTGTTGGTTGGGATCTGTTGGCATCCGCAGTGGCACTCAGCAGCAGTGGCGGCAGCAGCAGCGGGAATGCGTTGGCACATCACTACGCATGAACCCCAGCAACTGCGAATGATGAATGCTAGCAGTGCTTATCCAGATCTGCTGGGCATGCCAGGTAACCCTTGGCAGTGGACCTGCATTGGGAGCACAGTGCTTGTTGGACTCACTTGACACCACCAGCAGCAGTGGCAGCTGTGCATCCGATGGCTAAATGGCTATGGTTGCCAGCAACAGTTGCTATTACTAGTCTCTGCTGGGTGCTGATAACACACTGTGCCTGCAGGCGCATCCACTGTACTGCTGGCCAACACACTGGGTGAGTCTGCCCTTGAAGCAGACGTCCAGGAAGGGATCCGATCTCGGGCGGTTATCACCCAGAGACTCACCACATGTGACAAGGTGCTCACTCGGGCTGCCAGGCATGGCTTTCAACTGCTCAAAGGCCCACCACGCTCTGGCAAAACTTCCCTGCTGCAACTTTTGCAGAGTCATGTTAAGGTTGGTAACAAGGGTGTAACACCTTGAGCTTTGGCAGCGGTCATAGGGGTCCCCATCCTCTACAACGTTACTCTTATGAGGCAGCAGGGCTGCTTAGCATCATACTGTTCACTTGTCAGCACTGCACCCCACAATCGCCCCAGGCTGTGCGGCTCAGTAATGCTGCTCGCTCAGCCATCCTGGCCGCTCCAGCTCTCCTCTAAAGATTGCTTGGTGTTAGCAGTGGAGATAAGGTACGAGATCGTGTTGGGGAACAAGCCGTACATCTCTGCCCCCCTGCTTCTTCAACGTGCGTATGTCTTTGGCATTGCAGAAGGGCACTTTCAACCAGTACAAGGATGCGCTGTTCGTAAGTGTGGGCCATGTGCCAGAAGGTGTCACTTGGGAGGACTGGTTCAGCAATCAGACAAAAGGCCAGGACTGGGCCCAGCTTGTTAGAGTATCAGGTATGCTTGACCCAGACTAGCCAGCCATTGTCAACACCAGCCGCCATGGGGGATGCTTGCTTATGACACAGTTTTGTGACATGTCACACACGTACCTGAGCTAACAAGTGACTGCAGTGCACTTGGCACCAAGGCGTGCATGTGAGTGTTGGCAGTCAGCATCAGCATTGGTTGACATTGTGATCCCAATCCCAGCTCCAAACCCCTCTGCATTAAGAATGACAGGTCAAGTTGAGGAGCAAGCCTTTGTTTGACACTGGGAAGGGCTGCGATATCTGATCACTGACTCTTGGCTTTTGCTTCTTCTCAGGTGGTGGTGCACCTGCCTCCCAGGCCACCATGACCCTAGTGCTCATTGATGAGCTTCAGGCGATCTACGGCAGAAGAGGATTGCATGCAGCTCTGTTTGGCTACCTGAAGAGCCTTGCAGCTGGCAATCCAGGCGGCGTGCGGATTGTGGCAGCTTGCGTGCATGGTGACATGCCCGGTGACGGACTTCTGTCTGATGCTGCAAAACAGCCCATACCGTTTGAGTATACCAAAAGTCATCTGGTAGGCCTGTTTTCAGCTGCAGATGAGGTGCCAAGCCTGGCTTTGACGCCTGAGGAGTATGCTGATCTGTGGCAAGCAACATGGGCACGCCATCCCTTTGGTAGCGGGCTGTTCTTACCCACTAACATTACCAGGAACGACATATTCAACATCACCGCAGGCCAGGTGGGCTAAGGGCTTGGGCAGTGGCCTGGCTAGTGCAGCGCGGAACCAATGACGCCTGTTTGGTCAGGCAACAGTGGATGGGCTGGGGTGCATGCACATGCATTAAGACGCGTTCTAGGAACGCAGCAAAGTAAACTGGTGGAGTGCACACATGGCGTTGAGTAGGTTGAGCCGTTGCATCCTGTTGGTTTCTGGTTGCGTGTCACGCAAATATCACAACATGTGCAATACTGCTGAGTCAGTGGGGTGCTGCAAGCAGCTCTGCAATATGTGGTTACATAACAGGCGTGCTTTGGATCCCTCCCTTTGCAGGTCGGCATGGTCACCAGGTTGCTTGACACAGTAGCTGATGGAGTACAGGATAGCAGCCACTTTGGCGTGATTGAAGGCTCTGGGGATAAGGCTTATATGTAAGTCTTTTGTATGCCATTGGCCATGCCGAGTCGCTGGACCTGCTGTGTTTGGGTCTCTCACCTTCAACTCAGCATGTCAAGTAACCCTACGAACGTACCAGGGCTAAGTCTAGGCTTGGTTCTAGCTTAGTTTTGCATTTCTATGCCAGTGCTAGCATAGATTGCCAACTTCTAGCATGGCTTCTATGTGATTAAACTTCTAGATTATTTCTACGCTTTGCGTAGCTACCTACAGCCTGGACACCTTGACACCGATGACACTTCTATACTAGTTCCATGCTTTGCATTGCTACCTACAGCCTGAACACCTTGATAGCTTAGTCAATGCCAAGCCTCAGTGCCCCGCTTGCGAAGGGTGTCCCCTTGCAGCATGCTGATGCTCTGGATATAGCAACGTCTGTCATGTACATGGCAGTGTGTTTCACAGTTTGCCTCTTATAAGAGCATGTGTGCGGGCATAGAGATTTATGTAAGGCAGTTGCATATGGCTGCCGGAGAATATCAATAGAGCTGGCTCAGGTTTTCCCCAAAGCAAAGCAGCAAGAATGCGTGTGTTGGCCTTGCATTTTTGACGTTCTGTTGCTTGCTGTCGACAGTCAGTTGGATCAGGATCATTTGGGACTGGAGTTGCTGTGTCGTGTATCTGCCATGCAGGAGATTGAGGAGGTCTGCTGCCATATACAAGGCGCTCAAGGACGGCAGTCGCACTTTCATCCAGTCATCCTTGCGGCTTGGGAGCCCCAGGATGCGCTTGCTGGACAAGCTGCTGGAGGACTTCACGGGCAATGGCTGCCTGATTTCTGGCCTTGACCTTGAAGAGAAAGAAGAACTCCAGAAGCTCAAGTTCGGTGGCCGTTTGAGTGTTGGTGATGAGCGGTACAAGTTCTGGACGCCGCTGCACTTGGCTTATTACAGGTATGTTTTTGTGCATCAGGCCAGATAGAGGAGCTGCTGGTGGTAGGGTTTGTGATCCTAGCATATGACTTGCTTATCAGCACTTGCTGGGCTCAACCCTCACTCTCTCACCCGAGCACAGAGTGAGGTCGTGCTAAGTTGGTTGTTGCGAAGTTCTGTTGTATGAACATAGCACACCTCCAGTGGTTTTCAATTTTTCAATGGATCATAGAGGCGACGTGTTTGTGTTGCCCGCTTTCACAGTTTCTGGCCTATGTGAAACCCAGTGTGCTGCCCTGTCATGGGTGTCTTGGGTGGCAGTGCTTGATGCCTGACAAGGGTACCCCGTGATTGTTTTCAACTTGTGTGCCCTCCATGTTGCAGGGACCTGGCATATCAAGGGAGGCTACACGGCATCAGCAGTCAAGATGCGACCTTGCCAGACTTCCTTCAGCGGGTGCTGCCACGCATGTCATTACAACGCCTAGCAAATACGCGCAGCGTTGGCATGGACGGCCGCATGCTGGAGCGTATGCTGCAGATGGAGTTCTACCGGGCATGTCATGATGTGTTGCCGGCAGGTCATCATGCAGACCTGGATGTCGGTCAGGTGCGGCTGTAGAGACCACCTCGTGGGTGGTTGACATTGAGGTCACAAGCGCCTGGCATCTATCACTTTGTTGCAAATTACTTTGCTCAACCCTCTCAGGTCCAGCGTTGAATGTGCCTCACTTGCTCGTCTCCCCATCATGCACATCTTAGTTATGTTGTGGACGAATGCGGTGTTGCATAGGTCTTTTCAACCAGTTGGCCACCTTTCCATTGTTGTTTGTTTCTTTCAGGGTATGAGCCATGCCTCAGAGCACTGGCGCAGGTGCATGCTGAATGTTTGATTACCATCTGACCAAACTGACGCCCCTTCGGGGACGAGAGCGGACGGTAGGGAATGTGAAGTCGCCCCGACACACACATTACCCTCCCTAAACTTACGCTAGCGCTCCCTTGAAAGCGCTATGCGGAGCTCATTCATTCATTCATTCACCAAACTGCTGCATACCTGGTGCTGCATTTCTGCAGGGGGAAGGCTGGGTTGACTTCTGGGTAAGCCCTCTAAACTGGGCTATTGAGCTGCTGCGTGATGGCATTGACTTGGACGGCCACGAAGCACGCTTTCAACCAGGCGGGAAGTACTACCTGATGCAACCACAGGCATACGCGGTGGTGGACTTCAGGGGACCCAATGCGGCCCAGCCCTCACGCCTGCGTGCAGTTGGCTCCTATCATGTGGTCTTCGATGCTGTGTTTGGGCAAGCAACCTTGATCGACGGGTTTACCCAAGTGACAATGGCAACACTGACATTGGCAGCCTGATGTTGGGTTGGGATGTACTTCATTCTGGTAAGCAAACCAGCACGTGTAGACTTGAGCATGTCCAGTTGAAACTTTGCTCCGCCACGCCACTCACAGCTGTCCTTGCTCCTGTCGGTGTGCTGGGGGTTGCTGTCACATGCAGAGTGCCAACACTTTGTGATGAGCAATAGTTTGTATGATGTTGCAAGGTGGTAGCATGGTTATGGTGACGCAGGGCATCTGCAAGCATGGTCACGCACAACTGAGGCCCCTTGTCTGCTTGCTGGCCAGGTGTTGTGGCACATTACGCTGCCCAATGTCTGCTGGGGTTTGGAGTATGGTGGCAGTCTGATCAATGCTCATGCTGTCAGTGCCATTTCAGGTGAGACGCATGTCACTCAGGCGCAGTCACAGCATACATGCTGCAGGCTCATAGTGTGATGCATCGCACACATTGGCTTCTGATCCTTCTCAAGCATCTAGCTGCATGCGTGTGAGCCGTGAATTTGCCGGCCGCAGTCAATGATGACACCTGCTGTATGCTGTGCTGGCAAACGAACCCCCGCATGCAGTGTAGTTGAGCACCAACAGAAGATTCATAAAGGCCGCTCCGTATGCAGCATGTGGCACCAGCAACATTGTCAGTTGTGGCCATGATCAAAGTATCAGATTGAACAAGCCATCCTGTTGTTTCCGGCACATAACCATTGCAGCAGCACACATGCGCTCCCAGATGATGGAGCACTCTGCATGTGCCCCTGGCCCGGTATGGTCACATCGGCTAGCATGAGATGCCTTGCCACAAGCTCTGCTGGTTGGACTCTCAGCGTGCTGCCCCATGCCTGTGCAGTGTGTGGTCTGTTTGAGGACTGCTCATGCATTCCTGTTCGCGCTTGTTGTTCCACCTTTTCTTTTCGTATGACCTCTTACCAATGTGCTTTGTCCCTCTTGGTTGTGCTGCAAACAGGAACGCGATCATCATCAGCAGGAGGACATGAGGGGCAGGCTGCTTAGCAGCAGCTGGTGAAATGCAGGACTGCAGGAGGCCACAGTACGGCTGTAGTGGTTGGAGAGCTGCGTGTGGTCGGCCTGCATGTGAAGTTGAGAGCGGCCAAAGCACAGGGCAACAACAGGACACTCGTCAGCTGCCAGGCAAGATAGTGCCACTCCCACAGGCAGCCGTGGCAGTTGGGTGCCAGCAGCACTGCCACTTGGCAGCTAGCGGCCTTCCAGCAGGTAAACACGCACAATTGCATGCATGGCGCCAGTGCATGCTGCAATGGATATACACCACAGAAGCGCGATCACTGACTACAACAATATGGGACAGTCGCAACACCCACCTGCTCAGGGGGCGAAATAGCCAGCCAGCTGCACACATTATTGTGTTGCTGGTGGCTGGGGTGCAGCTGCAGCAACCTACAGAGCATCGTGGCCTAGCCTTATCTGCAGCTGGCTGCAGCATCAGCAGCAGTAGCATTGAGCGCGGGACACCCGTGCTTGCAGCGGTATTTATTCTGTTATCTGGTCACCAGGGCTGCTCACTGCTGTGGACAACTAACCCTGGTCGCGTGAACCAACCTACATGCCGCTGGGTGCCAGCAGCGCGATATGAGTTATGGGAATACACTTGGAGCAGCCAGACAATGACCACCAGTTGTGATCGAGCAGCACTCGCTTTGTCTGTTTTCTCATGAGGCACACACTGGTGCTGGTAGCTCAGCGATCAGTACAAAGTGGCGAACAACTCTTGGTGACCAGCTCTCAACAATATCCAGCTAGCATTCTTGGTGCAGACATCCACTGCACAGGCGTAATTCCAACTTCTGAACAATCAGAGCTGCCAGTCACGAGCAGCAGCTCTATTCGCAGTCATCTTGACCTGATTGCAGGGTGAATTCCATGTTGACATCAACAGCAGCGACAAAGCAGCTGACTGCTTAAAGCAGTATGACAGAGATGGGTGGAGTAGCATAAGCAGCATTCCAATGTGAGCAGCAGAGGTGCCATAATTGGAGTAGTATGTCTTCACATCAGCTAGTTAGTGGACGCTTGTGGAGGCAGAGCTAGACCAAAAATTCCACAACTACTGTTGATGACCGGTGACATAGCAGTCACATGGCTTGACCAGCAGCTCCTGGCCGGTCGTGTGTGCTGGTTTTCTCAGCTTGCCTGCCTGCCTGCCCACCTTCTGCATGCTGTCAATTGTGCATGGTGCAGGCTTGACGCTCGCCACAGAAGAAAGGCAGCGCTACCTGGAGTTTTGTTGGTAAGATTAAGGTGAGTATTCAATAGCCAGCTTGACTTAGAAGAATAAGTGTCAAGTGGGTTGCATGGCCACTGCTTCCTTCCCGTAGCCAGCACTTCTTCATGTGTCTGTGAGGGCAAGGGCTGCTTGCTGTGTGCACTCTTGTGACGAGGTTCATTGCTTGATGCATTGGCATACGGGTTACAGGTTGTGTGCTTTCATGATGGGTTGCAGACTTGGATGCATGAAATTACCAACCACAAGCACGATTCAAGTTGCAGCTGATGTGGCTGGTGACAGCATGATGCTGTGATTAGTGCCATGATGTGATTAGTGCCATGGTGGTGGCTGCGGTCCGACAGACTCTTGCTTGTGGTTGGTAATATCTATGGATCTCTGGTTACAGATGAGCGGGGTCTTGTCACCAAGCTGATATGCTGTCGCAATCAGCTCATGGTGGACGAAGCCTGCTTCTGCATTGACCCAGGGGCATTGCTACAACCTGCTGGTGCTGCTGCAATTGCTGCTGCTATGCTGGCTGCTGGCTACAGGGGCGGGTTCAGCAAACACAGGGGGGCATGCTGGTGCTGCATGCATGGTGGTGCGCCTGTGAAGCAACAGGTATGGCTTGACTTCCACTGTGTTATTAGGTGGCAGCTGTCACATGTTCAACTGCATTGCCCGCTGATGGAGGATCAACATGTCTAGCATATAGCTCTCTTCGGCAAGCTGTTTGTGTACGGTTTATGATGTGCAGACTCTGAATTTCCAATTCTGCTGTTCCTGCTGCTTTTGGGTACGCCTGCACACAGATCTTCTGCACAGGCAAGGGCCGAGGGTGCTCTGACACATTCTATGGCAAAGCCGGGCAGGTTGATGTTGTGCCTAACCTGGGTTCATGTTAGTTTCGGTCGGTTTTGCTCACACTCCGATGAGCTCAAGGCCATTCTTTTCAAGTAGTAGAGCTCATCTGTAGCAACAAGCAGACACAGCAAGCAGACTCAGAAGCATGCGAAGTCTGTGCAGAGCTCAAGATGCAACAGGCGTTTAAGCCAGATCACGGCATGCTGTGCAGTTCCCGGAGACTGAGCATGGCACCCTAGCACTGCCTGCAGCTTACCTGAACCAAAGTAAGGAACACTGAGCATCGGCAGCCCCTTGTAAAGTAGCAGTGCGAGCCCATGCAATCTGCCAAGTTACAGCCGTTGGTATAGCATCGGTTGGGCTCCCAGGACCTTTCATCAACAGCCTCAAGTAGCTGTCCTCTGCAGCTGGGTCGTCGACAGCATTCAGCAGCAGTGCAGCACTAGCACATGGCACATACCATTGCTTTATGCCAGTTTGAGCCTCAGTGCAGGTCCATATGCTGCGGCAGCAAGACGTGTTTAGCTACAGCACCAGCAGCTGCAGTGCATGGTCAGCCAGATTCCTATGACAATGTTATGAGAGTCAACAGCAAGCAAATAGCGGGGGTGACAGCAGCACTAGCACTCCCCTTGCCAAGCAGTGCTAGATGATTGACTGTCTACCAACGGAGCATAGCATAGCAGCAGCAGCGCGTCGTAGAAGCAGTGAGCGGTGCATAGGTGAAGCAGTAAGCAGTGTGAGCAGTGGTGTACGTAGTCAGTGCCGGAAATCAGCAAACACATATTATATCTAGCAGCAAGACCTGCCAGGCAGGGAGGTGACGGGGATATGTAGCATCGGGATGCAGTTGCCTCGCAAATGCATATGCAGCCAAGTCATGCGTGCAAACAAATGGGGAGTTCCTTGGACTGCTTGTTGTGATATGAATGCTTTGCACTGTGCATGGTTGCAGCTTGCAGTACCTGACCTGAGGCACACTTCGTTGACGCATTGGATTTCTGCGTGCAACCCATTACCAGGCGTAGATATGGCATGCTCACCAGTGGTCTTGTTTTCAGCAGGAAGTAAGAAGCTCTGGATCAACGTCAAGCTGTCCAAACAACACGGGGAGATGCAATCAGCGCAGCAGAACACTGTAGCTCTACAGGTCAGTAGTGTGGAAGCTGTGGCTAGCGCGAGTGGTTGCAGCATGTAGCAGGCTCTAAATGCATCACCAGCAAGCGCCAGTTGCCGAGTAACAGTTGCACTGCTACTAGTCCTTGTGCAGCGTACTTAGTGGCTGTTTGTGTTCATCACATGCCGGTGTTGTCCCTCACTGAAAGCGCTTCACTGCAGGTCAATTGCCCATGTTCAAAGAGGTCAGCTCTCACATTGTCTTTCAGCCACAACAATGACAACAGCGCAGGGTTGCACGGGACTGTTTGTTGAATGCACGCCAAAGCCAATGAATGCACGCCAAAGCCAATGAAGCATACTGGCCGCATGAACTGCAATTCCAATATTTGCTTCTGAAATTGCAATGCTGCAGGGATAGTGGACAGCAACAGGAGCAACAGCAGCGACCTCAGTCCCTTCGTCAGTGTTGGTGGCAGCACCATTGACCAAGACGTTCCTGCAGGCAACAAGGTCCGGGAGGCAGCCAGTCAGTGCTTGTGTAGCAGTCGCGGTGGGGCCAGCTTGATTCATTCAGGTGCAGCTGGCAGCATCCAGGTACCATCTGCTGGGACAGCTGAGTTTGTTGTCAGCAGCAGTGGGTTACATGCAGAGTTCTTCAACAGCTTAGTAGACATAGGGGAGGATGTCTTGGACACTGCAGCTTATAGCATGCTGGTGCAATTGTTCTCGCATCCCAAACTCATGTCTGCACTTGGCATTGCTGCTCCACCTTCACTAGATGCCATACTATGATGTAGAGGAGTCTTTTTAGGAAGGCAGGACAAGCAGCTGCAAGCCGCAGACAATAGAATGCCCAAAAATAGCATTGCTGCCTGCTTACCTAAATCAACTACACGGGCCTACACGCTTCAGAATCACCAGGCCCTGAGGAAGTGAAACAGCCTGTGCTGAGCAGAGAGAAAATGCATACCGGTACCCACTGCTGCTGGAAGCTCCCACAAAGGCCCGTCAGGGATGGCATGGATTCCATCACCGGCAACAATGTCCCAGTCACCGGCAACAATGGCGGCCGCGGGGGGTATATAGACAAAGTGCACGATAATGGATTTTCGTTTGAATACAGCGGTGACATGGGTCAAGGCAGCCGCTTCTGATGGCTCAGAGGCGTGCTTGCTACGTTCACATGCTTGTAAAATACTCACATTTGGCCTCTCTCAGGCCTCCCTGGCGAGATGACGTCGAGTGCGCTGCGCTGGGGGCCGCGGCATGTCGCCGGGTCGGCGACATACAGGTTTTGGCGGAAGGTTGGCGACAAACGATATATGTCGCCGGGTCGGCGACATGGGGACTACCTTGAACATTAAGCACTCAGGGGAGCTCCCGGCTGACCTGGCAGCCCGGCGCGCGTGACTGCTGTCAGTGTCCGTGGGGAGCGCAGTTTGTGCACGCACACGGCGTTCGGGGTATGATGCTGGAGACCACAGCAGCGCAATACGGTTTTTCTGTTTTAGCGTGGGAGTGTGTGTTGGGCTGCGGGGGTTCATAAAGGATCGGGCCACGCGTGGCCCAATCCTTTAGAAACAGGGGTCACCTGGGTCGCTTGAGCGCGACGCCGGCGCGGCACCATCATGGCACGCCGGCACACATATCCACTGCCCTGAAAACGGCACATACGGCTTCATGACACGGTAGTGTAGCGCCAGCGTAGCGGTGATGCAGCGCAGTGCGATCTGGCAGTTTCGTCCTCCGGAGGTTTGTGACTGAGTGTGCGGGCTGGTTCCATTCTGTTTGGACTGCCAGGGCAAGATACGGGGCGGCTCATGCAGGAAGACTGAAGGGTCCCAGAGGGTTGTGAGAACGCAAACGGAACGTGATTGATGTACGGGCTGGTTCGATTTTGTCGGAGAAGGACGAACATAGACTGGGGGTCAATAGAGAACGAAGAGACTGAGAGAAGAGAGGACCACAAAGGACGAGACTGGTTTGTGTCTTCAACTTGCATTTTTTGGCTGCAGACAGATGTTTGCTCACTACACCACGACGCTTGTGACTGCGCAGCATGCCACCTGAAGATGTGGGTTGCATGTTCCAGAGCTGTATGTGGGCTGCTACAGTCGTAACTTACAGTCGTGACATGAATTTTCAGTGTTACTACTTTCAGGGCGTGCTGCTCTCTTCAGAAAGGATCTACATTCACAGCAAACACAGCAGCAGCGGCGGCAGCAGCACCAGCAGCTGCAGAGCAAGTCAAAGTGGCAAGGCCCGCGGCGTTGTTCCCGTAGGCTTGTGCATCACAAGCGATAGAAGTTAGCTGAAGTGCTGTTTTTGAGGACTGCTGCCAGGCATGGAACACATTTAATGTGAGATTGGTTCTGAGGTTGTGCAGTATCTACAAGGGACAAAACGATGGCAGTAGGGGCCGGTGGGGGGCGGCAGTAGGGGCCGCCCGGACAGAGAGTATTTGTCGCACAGTAGCAGGACTAATTGCACCAGACGGCACTGCCGGCTGGGCCAGCAGCTAGATGTGGCAGTGCTGCGAAGGACTGGCAACTGGCATGACCTCGGGGGATGAAAATAGTATGTTTTTTTTGGCCCTGAGTTACACCTATATTCTGTGTACTACACATTAGTAATTGCAGCAGTATTCTTTGAGGCATATCATTGCGTGGTGTGTACAGGCTTGCAGGCACAGCATACACTGACATTGCCAACTTGTGACGGTGAAGTGTCTAGTGCTTGGCAACTACCAAGCAACCATCTGGAACTATTGGTTACGCCGTAATTCGTGTCAATGGCACTTCCAGTGACTTCTGCTACAATGATACCAGGTTGGCAATAGATCTACACTTTGATAGTGTACACTTATCTGGCCTTCCAATTCTATAAGCATCTGCATACTTCGGCGTGTCACCCAGCAGCTAATCGTGTGTGAGCGGTTGGCCTAACCTCTGTGGCAGAGGTTCAGAGCTATGTCGACAGCTCATGTCAATGCACATTCACAGCATTGGGTTCCTGTCATTTGCATGCAATGTTGGACCAGATTGCATTCAGCACTCGGCATGCCATGCAGGGGCCCTGCAAGCGATGGTAATTGGTTGTCAGCCGGCGCCTGTTTCTGTCATTCCTTGGTCCAGCTCGAGGCATCTGTTGTGCAGTGCCAGCTGTAGTCTGCTGATCTTCTCATGGTTTCATATGCATTGAGGTTGTTGGGGGTGAGCACTGTGTTGGGTCAGATTGTGCAGCTGCAGTTCAGTAGTCAGCAGTACGTGCATACACGGCTGCAAGCGAGTCTTAGCAGTTGAAGCAGTTTGAGGGGCGCAGTTGTCACATATCCTTCATGAATGATCATATCTATGACAATGATCATTGTCATAGATACCAGGGCATTGCATAGCTATGATAGGCACTGTTGCATGCTTACAGCAAGCGCGGGAACTGCGCAGCTTAGCACTGGCGGGAAGCGTTGCATGCTGTGCGGTGACCCTGTGCTGACTGAGCGTATTGTATGCGTTATTCACCCACCGCGTTAACCACTTAACGAAATAGGGGACTAACGCCGACGTTTAGGTCACCGGTATTATGAGTTCGCCAACTCAGTATGCCGCTAGTGCCCTACTTACCGCGGTTTTATCGTCATAGTGGTAGGCCCTGGTTAGGACCAGCACAAAGCGCTTGATCATAAAGAGACGCGGTGCTTTTACGCTCCATGTGTCAGGTTGTCACACTCCGACGTTTGGCCTCGAGCTTCACGAAGCAAAGAACCACTTGGTCTGTCTTGAGACGCAGCAAAAGGCACCCTGCTCCTGGCTTTACTCAGAACAAACTTCAAGAGCACAGAGCAGCAAACGAATAACAAAACAGCTACAGCTGTATACGGTCACACAAGCAGCAACAATGTCCCGCCTCGAGGAATCACTAGCATCATGTGACCTGCGGCAGTGTCTTTTGGCGCATATGGACAGCCCTTGTGATCTGAGACGACTAGGCATGGCCTCGCACAGCACGTCAGCAGCTTGCCTTGACTACCTAAGCGGCAACAAGCAGGCAGGGAGGCAGTTGCTAGACACAGCACTGTGCAGCTGCGTGGTTACAAGGCATCTGCGACAGAGGACTCGTCCTGCAATCACAGCATGTTGCAGCACTCAGGCCAGTTCTGTTATGGTACTCAAGGTTTGGGGACTTCCAGCCAAACAATGACTTTGAAGAAGCTCTCTGGTGTTGGTGCAGAGCAAGCAGCAGGCCATGTTATCACATTAATATTGACGAATTGTCAAATGTGTGGTTTAGCAGCTCGGGCATCAGTCGGACGCCTCGGCGAGTCATTTTCATCTGGTTGTCACCATGCCGGTACATACCGTCTAGGCTGTCCAGGGACGTCAAACAGGACCTGTGTGAGCTGCTCGAGGCACTGCAAGCAGAGTGCAGTCATGATGGTGTTCTACGGGCTTTGCCAGGTGCGCAAGAAAGCAACCTTCCACAAGGTTTTTAAAACCTGGCCGGGCCAGCACATTGTCGTTGTTGCATGCAGTGATAGCTTTACCTATCAGCAGCAGTTGCGCATGTGCTCTGCCCGCCTTCGTATGCATGAAGCCAGGCTTCTAGCCTTCGAAAGCCATCAGCCGGTAGTCACATCAGCTTTGACTGCGCAGCATGCAATCTGGTGATGTGTGTTACATGTTCCAGAGCTGTGTGTGGGCTGATGCAGTCGTGACTTACAGTCGTGACGCGACGTCTGTGTGTTTCTGCTTTCAGGGCGTGCTGCTTTCAGACGGGAACCACATTCCCAGCAAAAACAGCAGCAGCAGTGGCAGCAGCGCCAGCAGCGCCAGAAGCTGCAGAGCAGGCCAAAATGGCAAGGCTCGCGGCACTGTCCCCGTAGCCTACGGGGATGCACAAGGCTTGTGCATCACAAGCGATAGAAGGTAGCTGAAGTGTTGCCTGTGAGGACTCCTGCCAGTCATGGAATGCATCAAGTTGTGTGACTGGTCCTGAGGTCGTGCAGTTGCTACCAAGAATACTTCAACTTGCAGATTGAATGTCAGAAAGGGAGGGGGGGTGGCAGCGCCGCCCAATTGTAGAGCACTAGCAGCACAATGGCTTGGAATACTTGGAGATACTGTTACCAGCTCAGACGGCACTGTCCAGCAGCAAGTTGTGGCATTAATGTGAAGTTTTGGCAACTGGCATAACATATGAGTGCCGGCATAGTACAGTATTGTGAAGTTTAGCTCATGCAACATAGTATGCCAAGCAACCTTGTGTGCCAGTTGTGTTGGTTGTCGTCAGGTGGAGTCTTTGTGTGCTTGACATTCATATCAGTGATGTGTGCGTCAGACAGCCGTCACGGTCAGCTACCAGTCTTGACTGATCAGGAAGGCAGGACGAAGGGAATGTGTCGCATCTGTGCTATGTTGGATGCCTGGCAGTGCAGCTTGGGACTGACAAGCCACGATGTTCCAGGTTCCTGTAATGTACCATGTGTCACGCTACCCCAGGGTCGTAGTTCTAGATGAGGCATCATCTTGGTGGGGTGGCGGCAGCGCTGTATGTGGCCGTCACGTGCTGCTAGCATATGCTACCATGCATGCTGTCCGTGATGTTCCTGTAAAAGAGACTGAGCCAATGCGAACAGGATAGATGCGCTGGCAAAAGCTGTGATGCCATGCATGGGGTACGCCACCCGAAAGAGTCTTGAGCTGATCATGCATCCGATGACAAAGCTCTGACAGGCTCTGATGTTGACACTTCAAGACCATCGACTGCACCACCAGTTTACCTGAAGTGAAGTGAAACACAGCGTCCGGGGCCGTTCCTGTGAACGACTCGTTATGCGGTGAGCTCTGACAGCCGGATCCGTGTTCGGGGTCTGTCACGGCCTGTTCCTATGCGAGGGCGACTGGGGTCCGGCGGTGAAGTCGTCCGCCGTGCTGGACCATCCGATCAGGGACAATCTGATCCGTTCAGTGACACCCATCCGCCTTGAGAGTACATTCGGCCCAAACATAGCTCTTCAATCGTTTACGTACCAGCTTGGAGTCCGCCGGAACTGAGTTGGCGATACGTACCAGCTTGGAGTCCGCCGGAACTGAGTTGGTGAATGTGACCAAGGCAAGCAACAACAGGAACAGGACCTCAGGCGTTGTGTGGCATGACCTATACAACCCCG
>NSMO01002468.1:0-10815 GCA_002588565.1 Coelastrella sp. UTEX B 3026
GAAGCGAGTGCACAGCACAGGTTTGAAGCAAGCAAGTACTGTGGGCATCTCAAGAGTTATCTGCGTAGGCGTGAACCGGAACAAGCCTACCTGCTTGCCTGGGTCTGTGCGAAGTGAAAGGAGTATCGATGCCGCTGCCGCTGCGATCCTGGTGATAACAAGCCACTAACGTAACTCACAAAATTGCCTATCAGGAGCCTGTACTGCCCTGGAGCCTTTGTAGCAATGTGTCCGCGGCATCGAGTAATGAACGAACGGAAGAGGAAGCGACTACCCGAGTGCCCGCATCGTACAGAGCAAGACAGACAGGCAGCACGGTGTCATACCTTTTATGGCATCTAATACAGCGTTATAAGCTGAACGAATACTGCTGGCAGTGATGAGAAGCTCGGCGGGACTTGTGGTGACGAATCCTCCGTGTGAACGTTCAGGCGCCCCTGCGCCGCGCTGCAGCGTTGTCATTTTTTCGCTCTGACATACAACTGGCCCGGCAGTGGCTGGAACGAGTTTGAGCTGGCAATGACCAAAGGCAGCACATACACAGCTCAGAATGTAACACCGACTAGCGTCACAATAAAGACGACTATTCAATAGTCGTCGGCGATAAATCTCAGCACGTTGTGACGTCGGTTGACACAGTCTGCGAGCCTGCTGGTCAACGACTTCCCCGCTATAAACGGGCCTCAAGGCAGCTGTACAGGATACTCAGTATCATCAAGATCAAGACAGTTGGAAGGCAAGCAGGTGTGGTGTTTGAGCAGTGGCGTGTGTCGAGAGCTGTTTGATGATGCCGAATATCTGACATGTCCACAGTCCATGACAATACCCAAGACCCCGTGCTGGCAGTACACACTGGCCGTGCCGCAGATTGCACCGTCACAGGCCGTGCCCGAATTTGCACCGTCACACTGTGCCCCCATGCGTGTCAGACACTGCAGCTCTTGCCAGCGCATCTAACCTGTTGCATGGCTCAATACTTTCACACTGTGCGTGCCTAGTGAGCTCTGAGATTTTTACATGAAAATGCCTGGAACAAGTGCACTGTGAGCAAAACTGCTGCACCCAGTTTCACTCAATAGCATAGCCAGCCTGCAAGAGTGGCTGATCGGGAGCCCAAAAGCCTTGAGCTGGCCAGCAATGCTGTCCCACACTACACAATTTATAGTCAACAAAATGAAGATCAATGACAGTATTGGGAACACAGCAGACAGCAACCACCCTTGAACCACCTTCACACACAGGCAGCAGAACCCAGCCAAGCCAGGCTGCCAAACTGGTTATATGTGTCTCCTGAAGTACTAAGCTTCACCCGGTGGCTTATTAAGAACACAGCAGACAGCAATCAGCCTTGGACCAACTTCACACTTAGGCAGCAGAATCCAACCAAGCCGGGCTGCCATATATATATGCCCGCACAGTCACACGCACACGCCCATGATCATATTTACTCAGACGCTAAAACGACTGCAAACATACATGCAAACAAACATACATGAGCATTGCACAATGCACTTGCAAGCGCATATATCCTGATTGCAGTGGCTCATCAGTTTCACAGACCATAATGGACGGACAAACAAACACCCAAACCCTGACCATCGGCAGTTGGATATCTAGCAGTAGCCTTCCATGACTGCAGAAGTCACCGTGAGCTGCAAGGTGCACCCCCCGCACTGGAAGGCCAACATGCACTGCCAACTTGCCAGCCAAGTGGCAGCTGAGCTGCCAGCACTAGTAGTGGTGCTAAGCTTAGCATAAGCCCAACTATACAAGCGGCACAACAATCCTCAGTCCGAAAGCCGCATGGATGCCCTCAAGCTGCATTTTCTGTTTGCCGATAATGCCATGTATGCAGCAACCAGCGACTCAAGCATCCCGCTGCTCATATGCCATCAACTCAGCTTTGAAGTTTTCCAACAGCTGCGGCAACCCTCGAAAGGCCAGACTCAACTGATGCAGCGGCAACGCCCAGAAGAAGCTTGTGCTAACTGCCTGATAGCTACACGCGTACCTCAGCATTCCGGGACCACTGTGCTGAGGGCTTCTGGGACCTCCGGTGTCACCTGGTGACTGGGTGGGACCTCGGGTGACACCAGATCTGGGACCAATAGTGATACGAGGGCTGGTGACGTCACTTTCTGTGGTGTCACTAGCTCTACTTGGGGCTCTGCTGCTGCCTCTGGAACCTGGGTGGCCTGCTGCCCTATGGACGGACCCCTGCTGCTGCTGCTGCTGGGCTGCGGCAGCACCAGCAGCAGCAGCAGCAGCAGCGGCTGAATCAACAGCAGATCTATGCTGTAGCTGCCCGCTAGGCTCACGGCTGATATGCCTGCTGCTGCTTGCGCTGTCGATCTCGCGCACTATGGCACCGAATGCGCTGCCACGTGCTGCTGGCAGCGGCTGCTGCTGCTGCTGCTGCTGTGGCAATAGTTGCGTTGACAACGGTGCTACTGATGTTGTTCTAGATGCTAACGGAGTCATCCATGGAGTGCCTGCTGAATCTGACACTCTAGATCCTGGTTCTGCTGCTGCTGCCGTTGCTGTGGGATCTACAGCTGAACTCCGTTCCTGACCCGCCGCCGCCGCCGCCGCCGCTGCTGCTGCTGGTGTCACTTCAGGACTGGCTTCTGCTGCAGCTTGATCACCTTTCTGCCGTTCCCCCTGCTGCTGCTGCTGCTGCTGCTGGGGTACGTGCGGCAAAATAAGCCTCATATGATGGTGGTCACTGCTGCGCCTACTATGCCAGCCCGGGCGCCTGCCAGCACTGCTGCTGCTGCTGCCACTCTCCTGCTGCTGCTGCTGCCGCTGCTGCTGGTTGAGCCAGGCTAGTGCATCAAACGCCACGATCATCCCTGGCATATCTATGATGCTGCTTAAATCAGGTACCACACCATCAAGGGCCACCAGGGAACCTTCCTGCATTCAATACAATGTGGCACACATTTTTTCAGATATAATCTGGATATGCCTGATTCAGAATGTTGAAGCAACCACCACTGCCACTGCCGTTGCTGCTGCTGCTGCTTCCCAGTGGGCATCAAGCATTCACAAGCTGTGATTTAAGTGTCTAATGCTGAATGTAAACACAGTATTGCAAGTCAAGGACGTCTTGCTACATGCTAAACAGCAATACACCAACATGCCTTACAAACATCAAATCACCTGCACGAGCCAGGCGAACTCTGTGGCTTCACCCTCTCCAGCACACTAGCTGATGCTGTTGTATGCACAGATAGAATGGTGCAAACAGAGGAAGTGCCAAAACAACAGTGCTCATATGATGGTGATATGAGTGGTCAATGAAGGCCTTAAACACTTCAATAGACCCACATCAACCAGAAACAGCCCACAATGTCGCCAACTGAATGACGGTGAACAGGCTTGAATATTATTCATCAAACATACCTGCATGACCATACGTATGCAACCTGCATGTTATCAATTCAAGCAAACTTGCTGTCTGTGCCGACAGATTGGTTCAAACGGAAGAAACGCCAACGGATTAGTGCTTGAATGACAAAATGCCGTTATTGTGTGGTTGATGAAGGCCAAAACTGATTTCAGTGAGCCCGCATAGATTGGATGCAGCTTACAATATCGCCAACTGACGGACGGTAAACAGGCCCACCTGTCGATAGATCGGTATAAACCCAAGGAAACGCCAATGGATCAGTGCTCGAATGACGGTGATATGTGTGCCGTTGAAGGTCTGGCTGATTCGTCAGTCGCTTCGGCCCCCCGGCCTATACACTTACGCCTCGATTCCTTGAAAGTCGTTGCGCGTAGACCTATTCCTATTCCTATTCTTATTCCTATCGTGTGCCGTTGAAGGCCAAAGACATGTCAAAAGACCCATATCAACCATACGCAGCTCACCAAACCGCCAACTGAGTGTTGGTGAATAGGCCTACCTGCATGATTTTGCACATGAAACCCGCCTGTGCAGACTTGCTGTTGGTGACTGGTACAAACCACAGCAAACGCCAGCAAATCAGTGCTTGAAGAACAGAACGTGTGGTTGATGAAAGCCAAAACTATCTCAATAAACCCGAACAAATCAAATGCTGCTTACAATATCACAAGCTGAATGACGGTGAAGGCATGCACAGGCCTACCTGCATGAGCCACATGTATTTTGCCTCTTCGCCCTCCCAACATAGCTGCTGTCCCGGGGCCAGGGGGACTGGTTGAAACAGCGCCAGTACATGCCACCTTGACGTGCGGGGGATACCAGCCAACAGCCGAGCACCCAGAGCTGACAACTCCTGCAGCACAATAGAGACAATATCTTACACTATTTAGGGTTCATAAACGTTTCTCACTCATCTGAGAGCACTAAACCATTTTCTAGATGGTTATTGGCTGTTCAGGCGCCAGCGGGGGTGGTTGAAACAGCGGCACTGCATGCCACCTTGAGATGCAAGGGATACCAGCTAACAGTCTAGCACCCAGAGCTGACAACTCCTGCAGCACAATATACACAATATCATACACTATTTAGGGTTCATAAACGTCTCTCACTTATATCACAGCACTAAACGATTGTCTAGATGGTTATTGGCTGTTCAGGCGCCAGCGGGAACGGTTGAAACAGCGCCAGAACATGCCACCTTGACGTGCGAGGGATACCAGCTAACAGCCGAGCGCC
This sequence comes from Coelastrella sp. UTEX B 3026, assembly GCA_002588565.1. Taxonomy (NCBI): domain Eukaryota; kingdom Viridiplantae; phylum Chlorophyta; class Chlorophyceae; order Sphaeropleales; family Scenedesmaceae; genus Coelastrella; species Coelastrella sp. UTEX B 3026. The sequence goes on from NSMO01002468.1 coordinate 4,649, forward strand.
CACCTGTGACAACTCCTGCAGGATGATATGACTGACTACAACTTACAACGGTTCAAATCAACATATTCCAATAATATATTGTCTGATAGCAGCACAAGCTTTCCTAGATGGAATCAGAAAAGTTGTCTAGAACCGCTTTCTAGAACCGCTTTGAACAGCGCCAGCACATGGCACCTTGGTGCACGGGGTATACCAGCTAACAGTCTAGCACCCAATGAAGACAGCTCCTGCAGCATAATGTTGAGACAACCTTTTCTAATTGTCTGACAGCAATAATACTCTCTGAACAGTCGGTTGCTGGTTTACAAGGTTTTTTTTCGGGTTCTTTCTGAAGGCTTTTCTTGTTTGTGTGTTGTCCGTACCTTGTGTTTGACTACCAGCAGGTGTTCCAGCAAATTCCCCAAACCTTACACATATATCACAAATCGAACAAGGGGGCAGCAAAGCAGTTGATTACTGTATAGTGTAGACAAGAAAACAAGGGTTGGCAAAGATAGAATCGTGTTGAATCTTGTTTTTTGAGTTCAATTTCTCTTAATAGAAACGAAAGAGAATAAATCAAGCATGTGTTGGCGCTACCTTGTGTTTGACTACCAGCAGGTGTTCCAGCACCTGGCCTCTCAGCTGAGCAGGAAGATCATCCAACACATTGCCCCAGTGCTTGCACACAACTTGATTGGTAAGCCATGGACCCATGAAGTACCTGAAGAACAGCAGCAGCAGCAGCAGCAGGGCTGCTCTTGAGTGTGTGATTATCATACAACACATTGCCCCAGTGCTTGCAGACAACATGACCCTTTAACCAGAGACCCATGAAGTACCTGAAGCACAGCAGCAGCAGCAGCAGCAACAACAACAGCAGCAGCAGTGGTGTAGGGGTGCTTTTGAGTGTGTGCTCACCATACAACACATTGCCCCGGTGCTTCCAGGCAACTTTATTGGTTAACAAAGGGTCCATGAAGCATCTACAGCACAGCAGCAGCTGCAGCAGCAGCAACAGCAGCAGCAGCAACAGCAGCAGCAGCAGCAGGGGTGTTTTTGAGTATGTGCTCATGATCCAACACATTGCCCCAATGCTTGCAGACGACTTGATTAGACAACCAAGGATTCATGGAGTACTTGGAGAACAGCAGCAGCAACAGCAGCAGCAGGAGCCTGAAATACCTTGTAACACCTTTCCCAGCATTCACACATAAGTTGAATGGGTTGGGTCATCATGAAGTGATGGTCTTACACGTCTTCAACAAGAAAACACCACAGAGGCAAAGCCAATGCACATGAAGTTTATACCAGCATGACCATGAATAGGTCCACCAGTGACCTTGGCAGATCTTGCCAATCCGCCCACACTGTTGCTCAATCGTGGGCAGAGACCGCAGGGCAGCAAACCACTTACCTTGGCAAATAACTCATAGTGACAGTGCAAGCAAGCGCAGGCAGTGCGCTGGGTCATGGAGATGGCCGCGAGCGCGCACCTGAATATAGGGTCCACCAGTGACTTTGGCAGATCTTGCCAATTAGCCCACACTTTCAGTGCCCCGGCTTGGCCACGGAGGGTGGTGATACGCTGAGCATACTCGTCCTGGAAGCAGCAGCAGCAGCAGCGGTACCAGTAGCAGTAGCAGCAGCAGTAGCAGCAGCAGCAGTGCATTTGGAGGTGGAAGCCTAGGTGATGAAATCACAGGAGAGGTTGGTGCATGAAACGACTTGAAAATGCAAGCCTGTCCCGTTGCAGCAGCTGCTGTGGTATAATCAGGTTTTGAATGACTGCGTGGCAGATTTGATGATGATAGTAGTCATTACTATTCGATGCCCGAGGCCGATGGCCGCTGGGGCTATGACAATGTGGGAATCTGGGGCTCCAACACTGCCATAGCCCTAGCGGCCATAGGCCTTGGGCCTTGAAAATACTTCCGAACTCTTTTCTGACAGGACAAGGTGGGTATTAAAACACCAGCTTAGCATGGTTAAAAAAGGAATACCGTGCAAAGCAACCCTCCCTACGTTTCTAGGTGCGCGTCCAGGGGTTCCCAGGGACTGCTGATGAAACAGCAGCATGGCTTGTTGAACCCGCAGTGTAGGTTTAAAGACTCCAGGACAGCAAACGAATATGCATGCTCTTCAACAGAAGATTCAGGTAATTCAATTGGCAAGTTGGCAGTTAAAACAATGTCTTCATGGCTGCAGTAACACAGAAGAAGAGGGGCAGACATACAAAAAGCACTAATCTGAATTTAGATCTTTAAACCCTACTACCTGTACAGCAGCTTCCACCATTATGTCCATGAGACTCTTGATGGCGTAGCCGATGAATAACACTCCAGAAATAACACATAGCACAGCTGTGGCTTGCTCCAGGGCAGTGCTGGCGCTGATGTCACCATAGCCTGGAGTAAATGCACACAAACAAAGAAAAGATGATAAGGCTGATAATATGGACAACATTCCGAACTTTTGAGAGTTCATGAGGGATGCATTAGCGCATTACCACGACCTGCACAGCTGCATCCAGACTAGTATTCAATGATGGTATGGTCACCTCAGCTGTGTGAAATCCTGGACATAAGCTGGACACAAAAGAGGGTCAAAAGAGAGAGAGCTAGGTTGGAAGATTGCAGCAGTGTTATGTGTCATGTTACTGTGCTACCTAGTACACTAGCTGGTGAAAACCAACGATTAAACGCTGAAATTATCCAAGTAATCACACGTAAGTTGCCGCCTTCACAACTCACTAATCTGGACTTGAGAGAAAGAGAAGTTACAGTGGATACCTCACCATTTAGAATGGTACTCTCCACACTCAATAGGAAACCAACTGCAACCAACAAAGGATAAGCCCAGATGAAACCCTGTCAAGCACTCACTCTCTGATCAAAACAGCTCACCTATTGTCAGTGTGCTGATGATCATCCAATAGAATGCTGCTACGTACTGCTCTCGCCGTGGAGCTGATGTCAAATCATGGCCCTGTGCATAGGCCAGAAAGCAGCAGTGCCAGGAAGATCAATGAATGAATGAATGAACTCCGCTTAGCGCTTTACAATAGCGCTATAGTAAGTTGAGGAAGAGGGATGTGTGTGTTGAGGTTCTCCCGTACGACTCCACATTCCCTATCGTCACTTATGTGCTCCAAGGGGCGAGAGGGCTCGTTCAGAAAGGTTAAAGGACATTTAATGTGTGCATAGGGTCTGGTCGATGCCGCATAATGAGACGCGTTTGCAAAAGTCAGCACACAGTGGAGTCCGTGGTGTACATGCCGGCCTTGACAGTTTCCAAAGGCGTGTGGATGTTTAGGTAAACATACCACATCATAACAATCATATTCATATCAATTACATGCTTTGTTTATATAAAATATGTACACGTGTTGAATTCTGGCACATCACTCAAGATCAACAAGAGCATTACACATCCCACTGGCCCACAGCAGCCGTTAGCACATGAGCACCGTCAGCTTCATTTATCCCGGCACAGCGCTGGATGTGGTGGGCTTGGCCAAGCACATTATCCAGCAATGAGGATTGTGACCAATCATGACCAGACCTCTGACAAACCAGACCATTTGGTGTTCTTAGGCTCACCTTGACATCTGTCAGCCAGGTCTCTTGAGGTCCTTCATAGTGCGCCACCAGTAGCATGATACATGACAACCAGTTGATGAGCACACCCAGGACATACACCAGGCTCAGGCTGTACCACCTGTACATGCTGCTGCCCATGTGCCTGGTGGCAGCAGCGGCAGCAGAAGCAGCAGCAGAAGCAGCAGCAGCAGAAGCAGCAGCAGCAGCAGCAGCAGCAGCAGCAGAAGCGTCATCTGCAGCAGCAGTCGAGGCGACTCCACACACCCTACCGTGATATGAGCAGGCACAGGCTTTACACCTCCCTCAGCTTCCGCTAGCGCTCTATCGAATCTATTGCTGCTCTATTCTCTCTATTGCTGCTCTAGTGAGAGCTCTATTAAAAGCACTACGCTCACGTTCCCGAAGGGGCGAGAGGGCTGGCCCATCAGGGATCGATCCTCAACAAAAGTAAGGTGGTTGATGGATAAAACTGAAACAGCAGCAGCAGCAGCGGCAGCAGCAGCGGCGGCTGCGGCGGCCATACCTGAACCCCATCTTGCCGAAGAACAGCTCCCGGGACAGTAGCAGCAGCTTCATCAAGCGCAGGCCACGCAGCAGTAGGAATGTGTCAACAATGACAGCAACGGTACTGCAACACACACAGCGCCAACAGACATGGCAGCTTCAGGTGTTGCATTGACCATTGTTGATGCTGCAAATGGCTGTAGCAGGGATGGGATGCCATAGCAACCCACCTGCGGTCCCTAACCCCTAAACCCTTTGTTTGATGCAGGTCACCCAACATTAGGATGTATCAACGATGACAGCAGTGGTACTGCAAACATACAGTACACAGAAGAAAAGCAGTGCATTGCTAATATGGTTTGAAAGGGTCTGAGTTTGAGCGTTAAGCGGTTTGGGGGGTTGTGGTTTGAGACGTGCTGGACAAAGGTTTGCAGGGTGATTCATATGTTATACAGCAAGACAGCAAGGCATGCCAGACCAGTATTAGCATCTAGGCGTGGTTCAACTGCTGTCAAGCCTTAGGGCCAAATGTCGTAGCTTTGCAAGCTAAAGCTTTGTTGGACGTAGATCACGCAGCAATAGGATGTATCAACAATGACTGCAACGGTACTGCAAACAATACACACTAGCATAGCAATGCAGCGCTTTCAAAGTTTGAGGTGCGTGGACTGTTCACCAGACCCCTTGCGTATCTCAGTCTTAGCACGTGCTGGACAAGATGGTTTGATGGGTGATTCATCAAGTTATACAGCAAGACAGGAATGCATGGTATAATAGTACTAGCATTCTGCCATGCTTGCACTGCTTTTGATGTTCAGGAGTTGTAGCTTTGAGACTTGAAGCTTTGTTGTACGCAGGCCACACAGCCGTTGTATGAGTCAACACTGACAGCACAGGTACTGCTGAGGTGCAGAGGCGTGAAAGGCGCCATGGTAGATCGCTCCTAAACCATCATTGAGGCCGATCCTGGACGAACCACAACTGTTGCAAGGCGAATATGACAACCAAAAGCCTGCAGCTTGCAACTCCATGTAAGCCAAATGCACCGTTACAAATGAGAACGCTATAGATATCAGGAGCTTGTTGGCAAACATTTTCTGTCGAGTTGAGGGCACTGTGCGTGGTACTCACCCCGGATCTAACCTTTCTCCAGGTATCTAAGCAAGCAACTGCAATGGCCCTGAGGACGCCACTGGCAGATCCCTGCAGTATGATTCTGATGGATCCATAAGCTGCAAATTTGACAATTGACAGCCTGCAGCTTGTGTACTTGTAAACCAAATGCACCGCTCGAGCGGTTGCCCAGTAAAAATCCACAAGCAGCAGGTTTCAAAGGCTTCACACTCGCTAGCAAGCAAATCGCGAGCAAACAAGAATCATTCTATTATGATAGATTGAGGGCACTATGCGTGGCACTCACCCAGGACGTAAGCTGTCGCCAGGTATCAGTGCAAGCAACTGCACTGGCCCTGAGAGCGCCACTGGTAGATCCCTCCAAAATGAGATGTAACTGTTGCAGGGCTTATAGGATAATCAACAGCCAGCAGCTTGCAACTCCATGTAAGCCAAACACACTGGGCCGCTATAAGTGAAACTGGTATAGATACAAAACGCTTGTTGGCAAACTATTAGAGCAGGTTCAGGGCACTATGTGTGGTACTCACCCAGGGTGAAATCTGTCGCCAGGTATGAGTGCAAGCAACTGCAGAGGCCCTGACAGCGCCACTGGCAGGTCCCTCCAGAAGGATCCATGGGTGATGTACAGCCGTGCTACATCCAGCGGGCTGTCAATGTAGATGTGGCGGTCCAGATAGCGGACTACCACACCCCTGCAATCAAAACAGTTATGGTGCAGTGAATTTAGCCGGAGTGCATGTCTGTAGTCTCTCACACATTACCTTTTATAATTTCTTTTTTAATTGCAGAGGGTTGAAACACGATGAAACATCAAGCAGATGCAGACTTACTTCAAGTGATGCATCCATATGGGTTCTTTTCCAACATTTTGGTAGCCTACCTGTGCAGGACCACGAACAAGTCCACGAAGAACAGGCAACCGATCGCCACACTGACCCAGAACTC
>NSMO01002470.1:0-18374 GCA_002588565.1 Coelastrella sp. UTEX B 3026
CTATGTGTTGTGAGCAACTGCAGTTGTGGTGACTACACCAGTGCACCCTGGTATGCCGCATCCATTGCCTGTTGACGTCCTGTATCACCTGACCATATATCAGAAACGCATATGAATAATCCGGAACAGCAGCAGAAACGCGGCCACACTTGGGCAGGTCCTATCCATCGAGAGCACACTGCCACTGCATAGCTGACTACCTGGCGTCATCAAACCAACACTGCCCTGACAAGCCAGCTGCAGGATGCACTGATACACGCACCAGGCAATGCGATTGTAGAAGAGCAACACCATGTTCTAGTCTGGCGCACTGGTCTGGCTAAGCTGCTTGAGGGGGTAAAACACACAACATTGAATCGCACCTCCTCCATCTGGCGTGCCATGCGTGTCATGATATACACCATGTCATCTAGTGCTACACCCTGTTGCCCGCGTATGTGTCCGGCATGACACACAATTGCGCCCTCAGCTTCACATGCATTCACATCAAGCGGCGATGCACTGCAGGAACACGATAACACAACACGTCATGAGATCGCTGGCTCCAAGAGGACTCTGTCGAGGGTGCTGAGCACAGGTGTCACTATAGCGTGCACGCCATGCTGTCAAGTTGCACATACAAAGGAACAGCACAGTCCAGACATTCAGGAGAGGGCTGTCCAGCCATCACTGACACGTCTACAATAGCTGTTGGCCTAGTCAAGCCGCCAGCATGGCCCAGTATTTGTGCCAGGTCAGCTACAAATTACAGCAGACAGGCCTGCCGCTTCACCAATGCACACAAGCCAGGCTGTGTGAGAGCCAGATAGCCCGAAGCCAACCAGTGGTGGCACCTACGTGTATGTTGGTAATGGCAGCTGTGGTGTGATGTCCACCAGAGGCTCAGCAATCAGTCCGGATTGGTTGGCTTCGATGACGCTGTTCCGGGGGATGACAGTGTCAACATTATTGACCTGTCAAAGGACAACGACAGCAGGCAGCAGGACCAGCAACAAATATTGTTAGCAGTTGAGTGCACTCAACTGCAACAAAGTAAAATTAGCACAACAGCTGCTTACAGTAGCTCTTTGCCAACAGTAGCTCTTTGCATGCCTGGGCATCTTTACAACACAGCCATCTTGTGACGGCAGCCACTACATCATTGTCGGACATTCTTTGACATTTCCGAAGATAATTAGTTCAATTGCTTTGTACTGGACTGTCCAGCCGCACTACCTGACTGGGGGATAGATGCAAACTCATAAACCGGCTGGCACATAGCAGACAGTCCACCTGGATGATGTAGTGATCTGATATGCTTGAGAGAAGAGATTGACAGCTAGCTGCGTTATACCAGGTTTGATATGATCCTGTATCATGTCCATTTTGTGCAGTTGCATTCTGTTTCATGCCCATGTTGCGTGCAGCCGCATAAGTGGGAAATAATGGCCTGTTGTGGCAAGTTACCATTTACTGATTTTCTGATTTTGATAACCACGTGTCTGATGGTACTGACCCGGTATTTGATTCGCTACAGGTGGATCTCTGGTCTTAGATGCGTGAATGCTTGGATATAGAGCGTCACAGCTGGTCAGAACTCAGAAACACACCCGGGTGACGTTCGCTATGCATGGCATATCAGCTCTGCGAGCGCATCTATCTTGTTGCATTTGCCCAGTAACATTTACAAGACCATCTGCGACAGTTGGCCTGTTGCAGCTGGAGGCTTGCTGTTCTGTGTTGATGTTTATGCTTTGCAAGCGGCCCCAAGCCATGCAGAGTTGCTGCTCGTTTATGGGGCTGAGCTGCTGAAAGCCTGCAAGCTGAACCACGAGCTGCCATTCTACATGATGCAGTAGCATCAGACTCACCTCCACCAAGACATCTACTTTATCCAGGCTTGGTCTGACGTTCAATACACTGCCAACAGCGACACCGCGAATACGGACCTGCGGCAGAGCAGCAGGCAAGGCGCAGCTGTGTCAGCTGGCTGATGCCCGGTGGCTTCCTGCCTTACACCTTCCTGGCATCCAACTGCTGTAAGCTGCCACTTTGGTGAAGCTACCACTGCCCATAATCCAGCTGCTTCCTGCTGATGTATTTGGTACATCAGCTGCCTCAAGCTTCGGCATTCTCACTGCTTGAGCCTTGCATAGTTGCAACTGCTCCTGTGCGCTGATCCTGTTCATGTCCGAGCCCAGAAAAGGTCAGTGGATGCGCCGGTAATACAGGGGTACTGGATTTATCAATATGCCCATAAGCCCTTACGAACCAACTGCTGATTGGTGTCACTGCTAACTATGCGCTCACAAATGCTCAGTAAGCCCTGCTGCTAGTGTTGTGCCTGCAACTCCTCACAACATGTTCTGCTAGTGGCTGCCATTCTGCTGGTGGCTGCATGATGATCAGTGTCACGCTGATGAAATTTGTGCCAACGAATTCTCACCGGTGTTCCTACTGTGATGCCACATGCTAGAGGAAACTCTATTGTTGCCTGGTATGGTCGACCCTTGCGCAGCGCAGTGCCTTTAGCCCACACTAACAATCCAACTGCAGTCAAGCCTCCTACTAGAGTAAACAGGCCTACTGTGCCTTCTGCCATGCTGGATTTGCCAAGCCCAAAGTCTCTGAGCGATCTGCAGAGCAAAGCGTGCGGTTTGTATGCAGGTTGTTGGGCGCACTAGTGCAACTCGCTGTTGTATGTGATTGCTCCTGGACGCCTGGCTGCTTGGTACTACTGTTTGTATGCCATGCGTCCCGAGGTTGTGCATGAAGCACTTTAGTAGATCCCCAGGGCAGGCCTGGCTGTTTGCTTGCTCTCATGCAGCTGCACTGTCCGCAGCAGTCGGGGCGACCTTGACTTGGCAAGTTTCGAATGACACATCAGCCATGTGATGAGCAGAAATGTGACCATGTTTCAGAGTGCAGAATATGCTGTGAAGTACCGGGGGTGGCATCTGCTGCATCAGAGCAGCACCACCTTGCCACAAGTGCATCAGCTATCAGACACCATTGCAGCGTTGTCACTGGTGCTCACTTGTACAAACTCCCGAGGAATCCGAGTTGCCCGCTAGCTGCATCTGGTTGTTGACCACCTGTAGCCGCTAAAGGCTGCTGAAAGCGCTGCTTCGTCTGCTGTGTGCTGCTGTACGGCTGGAGCAGCTGTGTCCGGAATGGCTGTAGCCCGTGCGAAGGGAGCTGAACTGCGCATATCCGGTGTCTGTGTGCTACTGGTTTGCATTGCTGCTGTGAAGCATGCAGTACAGCAGCAGGCCGTTGCTGCTGACCGCTGCTGACCAACGGACTCCGCATAGATCTAAAAGGCAAAGTTGCGAGGGGAGTTCAGGTCGAATCCAAGACTCAATGGTCAGCAGTGCGATGCAGCAGTAGTGCAAAGACGTGATGGCTTAGTAGACACTACACTACTGTACAGTGGCCATGTGGAGTGCGTCAGGAAGTACCCTCGGACGATCACAAACAAAGTAGCAATGCAGAAGACTGAATCAACGAGTGCGGGCAGACTTTGCGTCAGATGCTTGTCAAACTTGGTCGCCCAGTTGCACGATTCCGATTTTGATGTTTAGAGCGGTTTAACTAGGACACAAAGCGTCCAGTACTGATTACCTACGGTGATCGCTCGTGGCGCCAACCAGTCAGGCGCTCCCAGTGAGGTACAACCCTCGCGTTTCTCAACCTATTTTGATGCATTTTTTATCTTCAGCACGTCAGCCAACTTTTATTGTTTGCAAACCAGCACAGCAGCAGCTGCTGAGCTGATTCTGCCAGCCTGGACCGGTAGTACCTTCAGCAGTACCAAGGGCATCACCGCTCTGCTGCCAAGAACACTGCCCTTTCCCTCATTGAGTGGATATAAACACTGCAGCTTTGGTGTTTGTGCGTACAGCCTGCCAGAAGATGCAGGCTGCTAGGTTCAGCGGCAGGTCGCTGGGATACAGCAGCAACTGTAGCAGACCATGTTATAGGACTACAGTCCAAGAGCCCTGCGGATGCGTACGCCCAGCACTCGGTGAGTACTCACTGATCGTGCAAGACAGCGTTTGAGCAGACTTTGTCATAGCGGGTGCAAGGAAATGCTTACAACCAGCAACCAATAGCCATTTGTGCTACCACCAATGAAGCATCAGCAAGATTCCTGGCTTCGTTCTGTTGGAGCAACCACCAAAGCACGCCGGATTGAGTTAGACGAGCCTGGCTCTTTGTTGGCCAGCGAGTGGTGCCGAGGATCTGTCCTAGGATCATTTGCCCTCGTCAAAGTAGCCGAGGGGCACAAAAGTGAATTGTTGCATTGACATTCACAGTCTGCTGTTCCTGCTGACCAGTCACTATGTGCTTGTTTCTAGGAGCCCAGCGATGTGCAAGGTCGTCCAGTTCAATAGCATCTAGCAACCACAGAGAGCAGCAGGCACAGCCACCAGCATCCTCAGAGCAGCAGCAGCGGCAGCAGATAGAGAGGCAGACGACAGCAGATCTTGAGCAGGTTCCAATGCGCAGGGATGGTCCCCAGCAGGAGAGGGATCTTGTAATACCGATTTTGGTAAGCCTGACAGCCCGCACCTTGGTGATTATGAAGCAGCTAGTGACTGCAGCGAGTTGACAACCAAGTAGAGCAAGTCAGCAGCAGCAGCCCATGCGCTGCATCTGAGCTTTCATTCTGTGGTACCGATGCCCGCTGGAGTGCATACTGATGCTGGTGGCGTGTTGGGATCCATTGCAACAGACTCTCAAGCATACTGATGATGTTGGTATTTAGGAGTTCGCTGCAATATGTACTCAAGCATAACGTTTGCCGACCCGTCTCGCTTGTGTCTACTTGTGCAGGTGGCCATTTGCTTAGCGGGCTATGCACTGATAGCTGTACTGGGCTTTGTGGACAGTTTAGACACCCAGCAGAGTACAGATTGGCAGCTCTGAGGAAGCCCTGCCGCTCCATCCCTTCGTTGCAAGGTCGGCCCCTCGGGGCCAGCAAGTGACCAGATGTTTGTGGGATTTGCCGCATTGGCACATGGCGCAGCAACAAACCAAGTATGCAACGGCAATGCAATCAGGCCTTACGGCACGGAACAGCCTGTAGAAGGGCGGTCGACCCCAGCAGGCTCGGTTTTATGATCCGACCAATCAGGGGTTGGAGATGCAGCAAGCTTAATCTCCCAGCGGACCTAGAAGTTGATGGGGATCCAGCAGCAGCTGCTGCTACAGAGGTTCTGGTGGTTGATGGAAACAGTGCAGCCAGATGGCTGAGCATCCAGAGATATAGGTTAGGCATTGACGCATGTGGTTGCCGCTGGTTTCAGCCCTCCAGCGTCGGTGGCTAGACAGCTGCAGAGTGCCAACGTTATCTGCTGGTCCAAATTCCGACACCACGGAGACGTAGAGAGCGCTGCCTGCAGCTGGACTGACCCTATATCCAGTGAAATATACCTGTGAACACGTTTGCAGCTGCCTGAAAGCTAGACGGAATCTGCACGTGAGCAACACGCAAGGTCCGATACACGCAGCAACATGGAACCCAGCGATCGCGTTTTACTTATAGCGGTAGATGATTCCGAAGACTCTAGGAAGGCGTTTATGTGGGCACTAGAGAATGTGTACCGGGAAGGGGACTGCTTACATCTCGTTCACGTAGTTCCCCGCTTGGCTTTCGCTGCACAATATGGCGTGCCTCCAGTAGACTTTGTACCAGTTGCAGACAATAGCGGTTACGAAACAGCGGTGCAGCGAGCCGAACAGTTCATAATAGACAGATTCGTTAGAGCGCTATCAGCAGATGTCAAGGCCCCTGTCGTGCACATAATCAAGGTGCGCCGAGTGACAACTATGCACTAAACAACTTAATTTCTGTCCTCCTCTGTTGCATGCGCCTGATCTTTTGTGCCAGTTGCGCTCCGCAGATCAAAACAGACAACTGCAGTTACACGGCCTTACTGCTGCTAAGTTAGTCTCTAGGTTACGAGTGCCAGATGCAGTCTCGCACATGCATCATCTGTTCTTGACCGGCTTCAATACTTCAGCTCCTTGGCCCTTGGTGTTTTTGCAGTTCCTGCATATGGTTGTTGCTGTCAAAAGTAACCTTGCACCTTGTGTTTGGATTGGCGTGTGCTTATGTAGTCTGAAGTTGATACCGAAAGTGTTGGCCACGTACTGTGTAAGAAGGCCGATGAGCTGGATGCAGTAGCCATCTGCATGGCTAGCCATAACAAGGTAAAGCTGCGGTACCTAGCTACTGCCATTGCAGGCTGCAGCCTTGCAATTGCTGCTACAGCCATCATATGACCCTCCAACTCATCCTAGGGACTGCCGACCTAGTACGAGTGGTGAAGCCAGATTACTTGCGCGGTGTGTGCCAGCCTGTGGTAGTGTCTGCTGCCTCGTGTATTGGAGACATTGGTAGAAAAGACAGCACAACGTGACAATCATCTCCTGCTCTCTGCCCTGTCTCCGCAATTGCCTCCAGGGTCGTATGGCTGAGTTCTTCCTTGGCAGCGTAACGCAGTACTGCACACACCACAGTAAACGGCCAATCATCATAGTACCCACAAAGTAGATGTGTCCAATAGTTTGTCCTATAGTGGACCCGTCATGGCTGCAACAGCAACAGCAGCCGCAGCAGCAGTAGATTCTTTCAAGTTGTTTCCTGGCGGGTACCACTTGGATTGGCATGTGCAGGAAAGATCGCAAGAGCAGCGGGTTGCCCATTGACTGAGACCCACCTGTTGCAGCCACAGTAGCATGGTTATGCAAAGATTTGACATGTTGTACGCATCAGCATATCCCTGACTTATGCTGCACGTGGAGGTTGAGGTTCCTGGTGTGCTCGTACACCCCTGTGTGTTCCCATGTGGTTGAATGCAGCAGTCTAATTATGATAATCACCCGCTTGAGCATGCAGTATATTTTCCTGCGATTACACAAGTTGTGAAGTTACGGGGGTGTTCAGGCTTTTGCTGCCTGTAGGATAATGGCACGTGCTTTCTGGGTCTCCTTGAAAACAGCATGTAGAACTGTCCTGGTGTTGCTCTGACCTCAGTGAAAGGAAACATGTTTTCCGTGATGAGGTCAGTGCCAGTTGCATGGTTCTTCAAGCACTCTGGTCTTCCCGGCAAGTGACAATGCACTGCGGTGTCGCGACGGTCGGAAGCATTTGAGCCAACCGGTCAATCTGCGGAGTCAAGCTATCTTGTGAGAATCTTTTGTGCTGAAGGTGATGTCAGTGCACTGGAAAACCGCAGGGAATGCCGACGCTGCAACGCGCGCTGCTGGCCGACCGGGGTCAGTGCGCTCTCGGCGAAATTCATACAGTCTTCGGCGACGGTGGGATGATTCGCCTATGACATGCTGCCCGAACACGACGTAGACAAGCACCTTGGTAACCCTTGACATGATCACGCCATAACCGTTGCGTCCTCACAAAAACTTCTCTGCACCCTTGTCCGGGCCCATCCGGTCCGGCCGGCAGGTCCGACGGCTGACTGCCAGAGTCTCGGCTCATTGCCTTACAGTCCTTCCCCCAAGCCAATGCACTGGCTTACATGTGACTGGTGTAGCAAAGTTTGCTCTTCTGCTGTAAAATCGGGTACTGACGCTCAGCGGCTTGCATCACCCTCTGCTGGCTCGCTTCTTCAGCAACTCAATCTCAAACACCAGTGGCGAGGTAGGCGCACCCTCAGGCGACAGCTCTGCGGGGAGCAATCAGCAGCAAGGTGTGGTTTGAACGTATTGGAGATCGTGTGGTAAGCTCAGCAATGCAGCAGGATGCTACCAAATAGGCGCTGACGGGTTAAAAGTAACCCGATTTGGGCCATCTGCTGTAGGTGGAGCAGACTCGAGCCCTCCCCAAAACCATGACAGATGCAGCACGCACCTGTAAGAGCACTGCTGCTGGAAGGCATGCAGGCCAACCATCTAAAGCAACCATAGTCTGCAGCAGCCTTGTGGTGCAATGCACATGAACTGTACATAGACAGCAGTGTGTGCCTGATAACAGCAACCTTGTTTAATCAAGCAGACCCCAACCCATACCACAGCAGCCCAAGTAGCGGGAAAGCGAACATATCGCAGGCTGGATCTGTAATCATACGCTGATCAAGGTGATAGTGGACACCCCATGAATGCGGTTTCAACAGTAGCAGAAGGGATTACTGCTCTGAAACGCACCTAAGCCAGCATCTGCAATGGCTTGTGATAGCCCCACTACCCACACCAAGGACTTGGTGCCCTGCTTCTGCAGAGGACCTGGGGGTGCGACTATGAGCCTCTTACCACCTTCTCGCATAGGTGGAATGTCCTGCAATGCACACAACAAGAAAAGAACTATTTGATGCAGGTTCCAATCTTGAGGACTTCCAGATTGGCACACTTGCTCTCACGATCATGTAATATTATAGCAGTACTTATAGCTGCTGCCTGCCTTCTGCTGTTGTTGTGCTTGGTGTCAGCGACAGGTTGATTGGCTGCTACAGGCACTGCATTTGTCACAGCACAACACACTGCAAAAGCGATGCAGTAGCCAATCAGGTAGGACACAGATCTCAACCCACCTCGGCTCCTAGTATAGCAACATCCCAGGCCTCAATCACTTCCCGCTCACCGACCTGTACATCCAGCAACACCAACGGTCAGGAGAAGCCAGTGGGTCATTGTAACAGTCATGAGGGAGTGTTGCTACTCCTTGTGCATGATGCAGACACTGTCACAGGGCGCTGCAATGCCACTGCTGTCGGGCCAATATTTTACACGGTTGCTGAAAGCTGCCAGTCTCTGTATGCAGCACTTCTGGGCTGCCACTTCTGGCAACGCTGATACTGTCCTCAGCCCTTGCTGCAATTTCAATTTGTCCTCCTGTTTACATCGTACCCAGGTGTGCCAGCCCGTACTGATGCATCAAGAGCCTGACAAGTAACAGCAAGGCTAGTGACTGAGGAGGCCCTCCGGGAGGGGATGCCCCACCTTGAATATGAGCGGCTGTTTCTTCTGGTAGCTACTATCAAACTGTTCGCCGCTAGCTGCCAGCTTGGCGGTGTAATGCGCCCTGCAACAGCACAAACAGCAGCGCCCAAGCTTTAAGCCCATGTACCTTTCATAGAGGCTCGAACAGCACCCACGACCAAAGCTGCTTTGAGCCCTGGTGCTGGCCTAAGCGACACCCAGGACTCTTGCCTAGCAATTTGCACCACTCCTGCTGCAGGCCAGCGTTCCATGAACACAGCACAACCCAAAAGCTGAGTCTGCAATCACACTGCCATGTTGCACAGGCTGTCACTTCAACAATCAACATGCAAGCGCACAAGACCACGCTGTGCTGCAAGGTTGCTAGTGTGGTTGCCACCTACTTTGTGAAAGCTCCTTTAAGGGGGTATGCGCCCTCTCCAACTGCAATGTCACACCATTGCAGCCCGCTGGAAGATGATTGTAGGTCGCACGTTGCTGGCGCTGCTGCTTCTGCAGGGTATGGTTGTAAGCCGCTGATCGCGGATAGCAGAGCTGCTGCTGCGCCGGCATGCAACAACTGTCGCCTTGATGTTGCGGTGCTGCCGTTTTGCGTGCATGCGGAGTGCCTGATCACCTTCCAACCTGTCGTACAACAGTGCTGGTGCACATGTTCTGCTGTAGCGGCCTGCGAGGGCATTTGGCACTCCCTGTCACGCAACATGGTCGAGATATACTTTTTGAAATTGCACGAGGCAATTGTGGTCGTACTTGTGGAATATACGAGCCTGGCATACGAGCGACACGACCTCGATGCGTGGCCTTGCTGCCGCTGGCCTGTTGAGGCACTCTCTGCAGGTTTATCTGCATTTGCTCTGCGTTAGGCTACTTTGAGTCAATTATGGCGTGGTTTAGCAGCTTCCGGCACATCAATGGGTCTACTGCTGGGTTGATAGACTGCCGATGTCTATGAGGCTGTCCAGAGCTGGCAAGAGTCTCAACGACAAGAACCGACAGGAGCGCTTTCGGCACCTTGCGAATCTAAGCACAAAGAAGGCGCGCTGATGCATCGTGTTTTGGCGAGCCGCGGTTGAGCGTGCCAATGGCAGTTGCAACTGCTGCATAGCATGCGCATAACAGACCAGAGGCTACTCTCCATGCGACAGGAGTTCTGCCTTAATCACCCCTAGCAGAGCTACTCACAGCTAAAAAGTATTTGAGAGTCGCCTTGGGCTACAGCAGCAACTACATGATCAGGAACCGGCAAAGCATGCGTCCAGTGTAGTACTACACTAGTGGTCACTGCACGGTCTGTCCTGTGAGACCGTTTTCAGGCCATGTTCCAGGCATTTGACACACTCTGTGATCTCAAAGGCTTGACGGCACCGTTAAAAGCAGTGATTCCATGCGCATTGGCCTGAGAACACAGCGCGACCTACACAATCTTTCACCAGTTTGCTTTGCATTCGTCTACAGGCACGGGCAACCAAAAGATTAAAGTATCGGCAACATCACGGTCGGACTGCATGGCACGCTTTGCAGGGACCCGAGGTTAGTAAAGTGTGACAGCGATTTGATATGGTGTGACCGTTGCGCGGGCTACTGGACTGCCTTCTGATAATGCAACAGCACAAGCCTATGAACTTGAGACGAGGTGGTGCTCGTTCGGCGCCGATGGCTGCTTGTCTCACTGTGAGACTCACAAGGGGATCAATTCCCAAGCTGCCCCCGTCTCGCTTACTTTACTCTCGCTGTCAGTGTCTGGCAGGCGGTGTCATGGCACCCACCAGCTTACTGCGCATTATTCAGTTGCTAGTGCTGGTTGTGGCGAGCTTGACTGCCACTGTGCAGACTAAGGACACCTGCGCATACATCGCCTTCGTGAATGATGTGCACAACAGGTACGAACGCTTGATAGCGACTGAATTATTGTGGCATAGTGCTCCAAAACTTTATGGGAGGTCTACCTGCAGGCTGGAAGAAGAGGAGCCTCTTACTGCTACACCATGCCAGCCAGGTAAGGCAGGCAACGGATCTGAAAACCCCTGTTGTCACCTGCTCATTCAAACCGGCTGCAAGTATCTTTAGGTACAGTGGATGTCTGGATTGCCCACCGCTGCCTTGTCAGACAAGGAGGAGGAGCATATCAGTGCCAGCTGCTTCTGGCTTTGGTTGACAGCAGGGCATGGCACCGACAATCTGCCATTGGTTGTGATGCGTATCGGTTGCAGCCACCCAAGCACAAGGTCGATGCGTAGGAGGCTGGGCACGCATCAGCACAGAGATAAAGTCGCTCAGGCGTCAAGCAGCAAAGGAGGGAGCTGCTTTCTGGTTTCTAGACGTTGGTGATGAGTTCACTGGCTCACTCTGGGACGTTGTGTACAAGGGGCAGATCACTCCACTGCTGCAGAAGCACGTCAAGCAGGACGCAATGGTGAGCAATGGAGGGTTGAGCTTACAGACATGCCTGCTTGGAAGGCTGCACCAGCTTCCTCCAGAAGGTGGTGCACAGCAATGAGAACTCTGTCAGTAGGTCTGAACGGATTCTGTGACAGTCCCTTGATTACAGCACAGCTTTACATACATGGAGCAGCAGTGGCTTATACGACATTTGCTTGCTGAATGGTGGATGCTTATCTTCTTTGAGAGAGGCAAGGTTTACGTATAGATATCTCCACCGTCTTACACAGTACCCGACCCACACCACAAAGCAACATCAGCTGGAAGCCGTCAGGCTGGCGCTGTATGTGCAGACCATGGTGGTGCTTTGATTCCATCCACTGTGCCCTGTACAAGTGCCTGGAATGTGTACACAATGTCAAAGCATGCTGATCTGCAGCTTCAAAATCACCTTGGAGCCTCTGCATGGGCTGCGCCAACTAGGATTGTCATTGAATTCACTAGGGTAACGTCCCGTATATGATCATACCCTGGATAACGCAACATGCAATGCATCAGGTGTCCCATTGTAATGTAACATCCGATATCATATGTCAGCACACCTTATGAAAGCACCATCCAGCAGTGGTGTACATGCAGCAACCAGCCTGTTGCCTGACTTGCACAGGTCCTTGGCAACCACGAGTTCGACTATGGCATCTCAACGCTTGCCAGTTACGTCAGAAACGTGTCAACTGTCACCCCAGTGCTTGGCGCCTGCAACATTGACACTTCACAAGAGCCAGAGCTGAGAGGACTGCTGCAGAAGTTTACAGTTCTGCAGCACAGAGTGGGCAAGAAGACATACAGGGTGAGCGAATGGTAATCTAGTGTGCAGCAGTGTCGCAGGTGTACTTGCAGCAGTGTCAACAACACCAACAACAATTTGTACTGTTGTTTTCCTGACAGCGCGTCAAGCAACTAATACAACAAACAATGTTGTGGTCGAGGCAGACATCATTATGGAGTGGGTTGTGAGCAAGGTGATGCATGAGCTATGCAGTGCCATGTTGTTACTGTCTATCACCCCGCGTGAACCGCTGCTGCTTCGCTCCATGTGATGCAGCTCTGGCACCCGCATCAGTGGTCTCTGTTTGCGAGCAGGCCAAAGCAACTTGCTTCACATACTAGCTACAATTCTACAAGTGCAGAACCAATATTTGTAGATCAACAGTGTATTCTGTTATCTGGTTGCAGGTTGGTGTGGTTGGATGGAGCACCCAAACCACAGCTGCTACAGCACCAACTGTTGGCGATGTCAAGTTTTCAGATGAGATCCCAGCCGTGACAGCATGCTTACAGGAGCTCAAGCAGCAGCACAAGCACTTGGACTTTGTGATAGGCCTCTCGCACGCTGGTGAGTTTGTGAAGAACATCAGACAGCATTAGACAGCAGTGCTGCAGGGTTGTCTTTGTGATCTGTTTCATAGGTCAGTGTGATGGAGCCCATAAGCAACTACCAACATGACCTGGCGATCTTCGCTTCAGAAGCCCGCCAGCAACCTCTGCAAGTTGCATGCAGCCCTGGCAGACCCTGCTAAAGCACACCAGCAGTATACACATGCAGATTTGACAGTTGACTGCAACCTGCTGGGATAAACATGCCCTCGCTCTTAATCATGTTGCAGGTTACACATCAGACCTTGCCACAGCTCAGAATGTATCAGGCCTGGATGTCATCATTGGAGGGCACAGCCACACATTCCTGTACACGCCAACATCAGCAGGACCCATTGTCACACGCAAACCTGGAGTGAATGGTGGGTTAAGCTTCAAGCAGAAGTCCCTGATATCTGCAGGCTGCTGTAGTTCCACATGCAAGTAACAGATTTAGCTAGTTCTGTCGGTATGTTTACAGCTGTCGTATGCGAGTCTCCAGCAACCTCTCGCAGGACTGGAATTGCTTGCCTGCATAAACGGTGCTTAGCGCTCTGCCTGGATTTATTGAATCAGGCCAGATCTCTGATCGTCTCGCTGTTATTTGCTGACCGTGCCTTGTGTCTGCAGCTACCAACTGTGTGTCTCAAGGAGCATGTGACAAACCTGCTGGACCATATCCCACATACGTGCGCAATGTCCCCGTGGTGCAAGCATACTATTCTTCAAAGTAAGCCTCTAGCAAGCGACAAGGGGAGGAGGGGAGATGTGTAGGGGCTTTAATAATGCCCTTTCCTGCAAGCAATGGTCAGCATATCACAGGGCGGTATATGAAAAGCTGCCACAGACAACCTGCAGAAGACCCTACCCAAGCCCAACACCACGTAGCCTCATCGGCTTGCTTGCAACTCCTGGTGGAACTGATATGGCAGCTTCAAGTTGACGAATCCCCCTCTATTGTCATCGTCATGTCACTGGCAGGGGTGTGTCACACATGGACCTACCAAAGGCAACCTTTCACAGACTTACACACGAGCCGTGCCATTATGTGATTGCTGTATACAGGTACCTAGGTCTGATCAAGGTCAACCTCAGCAAGAGGAAGCTGGTTCCTGGTGTGCTGCCTCTGCTGCTTGGTGGCGCCAACAGCAGCAGGAATGTGCAGCAGGACCCTGAGATTTTGGCACTGCTGGCCAACTACAGTGGACCTGTGGAGGCACTGAAGACAACTGTAGCAGGTGGAGGTCATAAGGGTGGCTGACAGTTGTATTGCGGTGTATCTAAGCACTGTCTGCTGTTGTATGGTGTGCGTTGTGCTTGCATATCTGGGCAGAGCAGATGTGGGTTTCAAAGGAGATACGCAGCTTATCTTTTGTTTTCTTTCTCTTCTCTGTAACATGGGCACTGTTTGGCTTTCAGGCTCTTGCTTCCTACAATTTCGAGGTATGATGGTGTTTATAAGTGTCCATAGGTTGCTGAGTTGATCAGATAAGCTGTTGTCCGTTATAATGACCGCTGCAGGCAGTACACAGGTACCCTTGGTGGGTGACCCCTCCATCATGCGCAAGAACGAAACAAACCTGGGGAGTTACGTGTGTGATGCGTTCCTGAGAGCAGTCCCAGATGCTGTCACACAGAGGGCAGGCAATGTGACAGTCTGCTTGATGGTCAGCGGTGGTATACGTACAGGCAAAACGGTGGGTTCTCGATCACCAGCTTGCAAGGTCGTGACGGTAGAAAGCATCAGAACAGTGTGGTGACTCCAGGTGGTGTGACATGTGCCAGCACAACAAACTGCTTTCAATGGCTGAAGTTCAGCAAACGATCAGAAGGCTAACATGACACACTCAACAACCCCAGAAAGGCTACACCTGTCTGTTGCAGGGTCAAAGGAGTTGGTCGGTTACCATTTGTGCGGGTTTGGTGTTGGTGTGCTTGCAGCAGTGCTCAGCAGGTCGTAGTGCTAGAGGCAATCGTTGGCATGACAGATATAGTTGCACGGATATGAATGTGGCTGCCAGCTGGTTCAGGCTCAAGCCTAATGAAAGTTACTTTGTCTGCTTCACGGTTCAGGACCCCGGTAACATCACAGTAGCTGAAGTGATGGCCATGTTACCGTATGCCAATGCTAATGCAATCTTCACAGTTACCGGACAAGTGCTGATAGAGGCAATCAAGAATGGCCTGTCGCAGTACCCATCTGCTGGCCGATTTACTCAGGTAAAAAATGAATGACAGCTCTGAGCCCCCGGATTCTTGGGGCTTCGAGCTTTCAGCTGACCCTATGCAGTCGACTGTGTGACATCAAGGGCATACTGCTAAGAATTGTTGAGTGCTACTCTATTAATTGATTGAATGATTGAATGAAGGTCATTTTTGAGCAGTAGTAGTGCAGAGCTTTCAGACGGCGAATCTTTCCGCAAGGACAGCGCCCAAAGCCAGCCTGCTTTACCCAGTAGCTGGCACACAGAGTCAACAAGTACCTCTCCCAGAAGCTTACTGTTGCGCTTTCACAATCCAGGTTTCAGGTATCCGTTACTTCCACAAAGATGGCGTCTACCTCTCAGCTGTGTTGCTGAACCCTGATGGAACCACCAGCCCAATCAACCCCACAGCTAAGTACACCATCACAGCTACAGACTACATGCTGCAAGGAGGCGATGGGTACAATTTTGCAGGTACGAACAAAGTGCATCATGTTTTTAGTAGTGCTCCTTTTTGGCCTGCATGCCACATTACTCCTGCATCAAGAATATAACAGTCCTTGAATGCAGACACCATGGTTTGGCAGGCATGCTTGTGTTTGCAGACTTACATGTAGAGATCTTCGCAGCTTGAGTGTGTACATACAGTGCATGATCCTGGCCGCTTAAATCTCGTGTTACTACCTCACATGATCCGGCTCTCTGCTGTCAATAGTGCAAAACGCAGTTCAGCGGCATAGTAAAAGCAGCAGCAGTTTCTGCACCGCCGGCGTGCCAGCTGCCTTGGAAGGGCCTGATGGGCATGGCGTCTGATGAGCTGTTACACTGTCAACAGCAACACTTGTGCACCATTTGTCCACCACTTGCTGCAGGTGCTGATGCTGTTCTCCCTGCTGGCCAGCCATATGCTGAGCTGGTGATGGATGACCTCAAGAAGTTCCCTGAAGGGGTGAGTGACAGCAGGAATGATTCTAGTGCTAGCACTCAACAGTCACAGCTGAAGCAGGGTGTTCAGCAACCCTGCACCATAGCTATGCAGCATGCACAGCACGACAGCCTGCTGGGGTTATGGCAGTCACTTGAGTCAATCAAACAAAGTAACTCTTGATTGCCTGCAGCAGGTGGCTTGGTGGATATGGCCATCCCATTCCCTATACAACTGCATAGTGCTGCATAGTGAACCAGACTGCCGGCATCCGACCAACACATTCAACTTATAATTTTTGGCGTTACCAGGCACATCATTGTGCTAATCCCGTGACGTTTGAGCAACCAGCGAAAGGCCTTGCTGCGCAGGTTCTGAGCTGTGTTGTGGAAGACTAGAAGTTATGTTACACATGTGTGCATAAGGGCTGTAACTCTTCTGCTGTGTGCCGTTGTCTGTGCAGATTGCTCCAACAACACATGACCGAATCATCAATTGCGCAAATTTCCCCACCTTCCCTGGATGTCCCAAGTAGACTTGGAGCCTAAAACTGGAGGCTCCAAGAAACATCTGTAAAGCTGTCTCACTGTACAGATGTCCAGACGAGATGTGCGATCATGCACGCATGTCAAACTATTCACTGGAGCCAACCTTACTGGCCTTATGCCAAGCTTGGGATTTACTGGCCTTATGCCAACCCTGGAAACTGACCACTTTTCAACGACATGTTGTGATGTGTTAACAGTCTGGTTGTCATTTGCGGATGCTGTTGTCAACTGAAAACTTACAGGAAACTTGCACAGCTGGCAGTCACTGATTGCACTCATCGGTTTACCAGCTTATTCAACAGGCGCTATGAGCTTGTGTTGTTGATATGGCTTCTGCTGTAAGCCCCCAATTGAGTACTGATACTGCATCCAGACAAACTGGTCTCAGAGCAGCCTACAGCAAGGGCATGTTGGCGGTTGGCTGGGTTATAAAAGCTGTGGTCCTTGTGGTGCAATAAGGTGATTACAGATTGGTGTAGTATTGTAATCGTTGATGTCTTCTGTCACCTCATTATGTTATGCAAGCCCTTTGGCAACACTGCCCAGTGATTGCTTATGCCAGTGATACACAACAAACATGTATGCT
The DNA here is from genome assembly GCA_002588565.1 of Coelastrella sp. UTEX B 3026. Taxonomy (NCBI): domain Eukaryota; kingdom Viridiplantae; phylum Chlorophyta; class Chlorophyceae; order Sphaeropleales; family Scenedesmaceae; genus Coelastrella; species Coelastrella sp. UTEX B 3026. The sequence continues at coordinate 17,002 of NSMO01002470.1, forward strand.
ATCGCATGTCTCTGCCCTGTGGCAATGACGTAAACAACCTAGTGTTTGATATCATTGCTTGCGTGCACATCCAGCCAGCTGTGTGCATCATATTATTCAACTTATGACCTGCAGCTTATGGCGTGTACTGCATTGTTTTGCAAGTTCGGCAAGATGGCTTCGGGATGAGCATATCAGCTGGGCTGAGCTGCTGTGAATTTACCATGCACTGGTGTTATTTGTGGAAGTCTCAGTGGTACCTGCCGATTGACTGTTGGTTACCTTGCACTGTTGGTACAGTATCAGCCTTTGTTGCTGCCTTCCAATTATGTGTCGTTGGTAGCAGTTGGGATGTATCTGCAGCAATGCTCAATGTTCAGTACTGAGCACTGCACTAGTGGTCTCCAGGGTTTTTTCAAGCCTCAATCAGGCTGCCGCTCTGCTGGGATATGCACAGTCGGTTGACAGAAAAGACTCCAGCAGCACTACCTCAGCTGCAGTTACCAACCATAGTCCGGCCCCCCTCTCAAGGCTCAACTCCCTTACTACATTGGTAGTTGACAGCCAAGCAGCGTTGCTGCATAGTTATTGGGAGCTAGGCAGTTTTGCAAGGCGATTAATCGTCGCAATATTGCTGGCGATTTGCAGTTACCAGGCAAGTACACCCTCTGTATGGCAATATCATGTTCTGGGTAACACCTTGCCATGGCCGGTCCAATTCAACCATCGCATGTCACCGGTGCCAACCGGTGGCCCACACACAAACTTTGTGTGTGGGCCAACTTCTTGTTGCGGCAACGTTGGCCCGGGTAAATGCTTGCGTGATCGTCTGGCATCAACGAGGAGTTGCCCAGCGTGAGCATAATCGCTGCCGCCGGCACCGCACACTGCCAGCCGGCACAGCAAGCTGCAGCTTGAGCCCTCATTAACAAGCTCTATCGTGGTAGGGCTTTCCCAGGCAGCTCGACGTTGAACCGGCAATAGCGTGTGTCTGCAGACACACGCTATTGCATTGACACAGCTGTGTCAATGCAAGCGTGATCGCGACCTCTGTATCCGTGGCTTCCGGCCACTATGGGCAATCCGCCCAGCCACAAGAACTGTCAAGCCCCTGTCGCCTGGCCTTCGGACCGGAAGCAGCCGGCGACGCGCAGCAGACGATCAGTTGCGACGGGTAATTACTTTGTTATAACAAAGTTCGCCGGACGGCCCGCCGCTCGTGCGGTGCCATGGACCGTACAAATGTCAAGTTGAGGGGTCGTCACACAGATTCGCTATGGAAGGGCATGTTTTGCGCCCCCCCCCCCCCCCCCCCCCCCCCCCCCCCCCCCCCCCCCCCCCCCCCCCCCTTCTCCCTTCCCCCTCCCCCCCCTTCCTCCCCTTCCCTGCGCGGG
>NSMO01002472.1:0-15382 GCA_002588565.1 Coelastrella sp. UTEX B 3026
TGTGTCAGACAGACTGGGGCTTCACAAGCTCTTGCTGTCACCAGCTGCAAGTTCTGAGCAGACCGCAGGAGGCTTCGAGACTTGGCATGGAGCAGACACAAGGCCTGTGGGATACACACATACATAACAGCACAGCCCCTCATGGCTTTGAAGTCAAGATGCTGCTTCAGCGGTCTGCTGCTGCTGGGAGATTGCTGGGTTCATCAACTGGTATACTAGGGTGGGCACATGGGGGTGAAGGGAGTTGGCGAGCTTGCTGCTTATGCACAGAAGACCTGATAAAGCAGAGGGTCCACACCAAGCACACACAAGGGCATAGAACACTCTGCAGCAACCAAACAAACTCCACTGCTGTGCCTGTCGCATAGTTGTTCCAGTGCTCCCTCAGTTTGTCGAGCTGCCTGCAGCTCATTGAGGAAGGTGCCATCACCAGCATGTTTGAAAAAACCGCAATTGGATGCGCTACACAGACAAAACAAGCAGTCAACTGCTGCTGATTGCTGCTACCTGGAGGCCAGCCAATGACACCACTAGCACATGATAGCTGCAACCAGTGGTAGTGCTCTCCTAGCTGTGGGTTGCAACCTAAACCTGCACACTTTCATGACATGCAGGAGTTCCGTGCTCATTGTGACATATCTGCACAAGCTTCATTGTTGTGTGCTTGCACTCGGCTAACACAAACTGACAGAAGTAACAGCTAAATGTCACTGATGCTGAATTTGAGCCCAAACCCACCTGCATGACCTTATAGGATTGCAGCAGCTTCACCCATACCTGCTGCAACCGGTGAACTGCTGCTGTCGGCGAGCACTTCAGGGTTCATGTTGCCTGCTGTCTTCTTACGTGCGCGACCAACACCTACTGACAATACCACCCAACATCTACCACACCCTACACTCGCAATGTTGAGTCTCAACTCACCTGCATGACCCTGTATGCTTGCAGTAACTCCTCGCTGCTTGCGGCAGCAGGCGCGTATCCTGCAGGGTACCGTCCAACTGCTGCTAGCAGCTCCTGCTGCTCCTCGGGGCTGAGACTGCCTTTAGCACTGTTGCCTGCTGCTTGTTGTGTAGAGGCGGGGTGTGGCTGAGGAGCTGGAGATATGAGATCGCGGTCCAGTGTGCTGAGGATGACTTCAAGCACTGCGGAAACATGTGTCAACCGCAGTTTGCAGACTGTTGCATTATGTGCCGCTACTAGTGGCCTTGTCATGCACCGTATGTGCAGGTTGTGGCGCATGGCTGCTTTCCCAACAGTCCCAACCTGCTGCCTGCCAATGCTGAAGCAGTGCATAGGCATTGTCTACCAACAGGTTCAACTAGGAAGTGCCGTGCAGGCTGCGTATGGGGTTATATTGATTGCTATACCTGGCTTCAGCTACCTTGGCTATACGTTGCTTCTAGTACTGCTCCAAGTGCCTGGGGGTCCTCGAGCCCAGCTGACAGAGCAGCAGCTATGGAATGCAGCCCACAAGCACGGAGCCACGTGAAAGGCAAGCTGGCTGCAGGAAATGACATACAGTGACCTGATGGCATGACACAATGATTTTACACAACAGCTGCGAACTAGTGCGATAATGCCATGTCTGTTGTTGCAGGATAGGCTGTGTGGCAAGTGCGCAGTGGCATGGCATTGCCTTTGTCCCAGTTGATACTGTGTCTGTTGATATCAGAAAGTGAATACGCAATGCTGGCGATAGCTTGTAGCAGACTAATCCTCAGACATGCTGCTGCTGCACAACCCCAACTAAGCCGGCAGCAGTGCAGGAGTGAGGGCGACGTATGGCAAAGCATTTACTGTTTGGCTTACCTTGTCTGCAGCCAGAAAGGACCTTGTGCGTCAGCTGCTGTACATGCTGCCGCCTGCGTCAATGAACTGAATGGCTGTCATTTCTTGGCTTCAGGATGTTCTATGGAGTGCCTTGGTGGAAGCCATTGCTAGGTGATGCGCACAGATACATTTATCTGCTGTTTATGTTGCCAGTACAAGGTGCTCAGCTGATGCTATGCGCTCTATGGCCATAGAGCGCATGATACCTACACACCTCTCAATATCATCCAACCCTACACTGGCTGCAGCGTGCAACTGGCGCTCAGAAAGCCTGTACAGCTGCATCTCAGGACAGCTGCAGGTGGGGAGTTCAAAAAGCGAGCATACAACGGCAGGCCCCTGGGGCAGAGGTGCAGGTCAAAGCAACGCAGTATAAACGTCTCTCAACAGTGCTACTGTCCTGAGCACATCCGTGCAGCGGCCACAAGCAGAAGTGTAGTGCAGAAGGTTGGTACTGCCATTCGCACTGAGTGTGCCAGATGGCACATGTATTACTTGACTCATATGTTGAAAGCACAAATACGAACAAAATACAGGGATCGGGTGAGAGCGTGCCTGCCGGAATAACACTCCGGGACTGGATGCCTATCATGCGCTGGTGCGGTCCTCATATCCTTACCGGTTTCTGTGCCAGACAGCAGAGCTTGCTGTGCAGCGTCCGGGTGGCAAGCACTCGTGCTGGGCAGCTATGCAGTCTCATTCTGTGCCTGGCCAGCAGGCCAGGACGAGATGGGGCCACGTGTGCACACCCGCACATTGTCTCGGTCTTCGTTTGTATCCTTTACGCTACATTAGGCATGCAGCTGCTCCTCAGCTTGCCAAAGCCAGCGCCGGGCCGTCTGCTGTCAAGCCACTTGTTGGACCACGTAGCAGATTACGTGTGCATGCGTCTGCCCCTACAACTTACGCGCATCCTACAGCGGAGCGGTTAGTGATGGATGTGGCGGGCCAGCAGGTACGAGAGACCATCCAAGGAGGTCTCAATCAGCAAGACTGCTGCACTACACAGCTGCAGCTCTGCTTAGCATCGAACAGCATGCTGGCTGCCTAGCAAGTAGCTAAATACCAGATGACACTATCTGATGTTATCTGATCTGTTTACAGATCATCTTGGAAACTGGGGAGATTGGTAGGCAAGCAAATGGAGCAATCATGGCGACCATGGGTGAAACGGTAAGAACCCCAGCAGCTGCTAGACCATCTGTGTTACTAAACATTCAATCCAGGTTCAGCGTTTACTGTTAAATATGTTTAGCGAGTGGCCATTCAGCTATAACCTGTCCGGTGCCCAACAGGTGCCTGCAAGCCAGTCTCAATCAAAGCGCATAGTCTTAGCAGCCCCCACACCAGTGCTCTTTTGCTGCTGCATAATCAGGTGCTCTATGCCACGGCATGTTGCGGCAGCAAGCCCCAGGGTGACGGTTCATTCCTGCCGATGTCAGTACACTACCAGGAGCGTTTCTCTGCTGCAGGAAGAACCAGGTACGGCGGAACGTTTGACCACAGCAGCTTGAGCACAGTATGGGACAGCAGGCAGTCGAGGGGTTGGGGCACACCAGCACTTGTAGCAGCAGGGCCAGCGCACAGCAGATAGCAATAGCCATGTATCCTGCAGCTGAGTGTGGGGCAAGTGATGCACTGATGAACAGCACAAGCACGAGCACCCTGCAGTATCAGATGCAAATACTCAGTATGACAGAGCCTCTGCTGCAGGAGCACGTACAGCAGGATAGTATAGCACAGCAGGAAGCACAGCAGGAAGCACAGCAGGAAGCACAGCAGGAAGCACAGCAGACAGCCATGTCCTTGGCCATTCCAGACACCTGTAGGGCATGTGACGGAGTAGTAGTTGCGAGGATACCAGCAACGGCACCGTATCAGTAGCGCCAGACGCAGATGCTCTGCAAGGCGGACTCTTTACCGCAGGAGAGAACCAGGCACAGGAGGCTACAGCCAACAACAGCAAACAGCAGACAGTCTTGGACTCGCACATACCGGGGATGCAGCAGTAGAGCAATGCAATAGCAGCGACTATTGTCGGTTTTGTCAGCGGCACTGACAGTCACTGCAACTGACTCAAAACAAAACAGCAACAGCAGCGGTGTGCAAAGGGCAGCAACGATAGCAGCAGATTGTGAACAGCTGCCATGTTACTGAAGTTGCAACACCGCAATGCATAATGGAGTAAACCATGGTCAGCAGGCAGCCCAGCACCGCCGGAACACATGTCAGCCCTTCAGACACTAGTGACTTGGTGACACACCAAAGAGCTGACAACCAACAACACCTTGCTGCTGCACTCAACACCAACATTGGCACTGGGACACAACAAGCTACAGATTGCGCCAGCTGATACTGTCTGCGACTGTACCAGCAACAACTCCAACGCACAAGGCCAAGCAGCAGGACAGCTCTCGCACACCTTGAACATGTTTGACCCACAGTGATTTAGCAGCAGTGATTGCATCTGCTGTTCAATCGTTTGCAGTGGTTCTTTCTTGAAGCGTGAGGGTCGTCCTAGAGATGCTGATGTGCTGGTGGCTCGCCTCGTTGACAGACCTCTGAGACCAATGTTTGAGAAGGGATGGTGCAATGAGACACAGGTGTGTGTGCGGTAGATGCGCCAGGTCAACACTGTACCGGTTCTAGGTCCTGCATCAGAATGCACTGAATCTCCACCTCACAGATGGCTAAGAGTCCTTGCCTGGGTTTTGTTTTCTGACCATTGGCAGGCTGCGGCAGTGTGCAGATGAGCACTTCACTCCTGAAATGTTGTGTAGGGCCGTTGTGTGTCACATCCACTTGTGTATGCTTTAGCTTTGCTGAACCAAAGCGCAGCCTGCTTCTTGTGAGGTGGTATTGGTAATGTGTCCAATGTGCTGAGGTTGACGACTGTCCCTGCTTCTGCTGTTGTTGTTGTAGATTCTCGAGTGGGTGATGTCGTATGATGGTGTGAATCAGCCTGAGCCCCTGGCTATCACTGCAGCAGCTGCAGCACTGCTCATATCAGGTGCGCTCAGATTAAATCCTAGCAGACTGAGTCAGATCTTAGCAGTCACACCTTAGAAGTCACAACATTGGAATCTCAACAGCAGCAGCTGATCAGCCATCTACAGTGATCTGATCTCAACCGGCATGTATGTGCCGTATGCTTTCTGCCACTGGCAGTTCAAGTTTTGAAAGCCTCCCTGATGGCTGCAAGCAGCCAACTACTTCTGTATCAATGGCCTGGTATGGCTCCCTAGTAATAAAAACTCCTTAGTAACAGTGTTGGGCTTATGTTTGGTGGTTTGTGCCTCTGGCTGTTCCCGGTCCCTGCTGCTTGTTTCCTGCGGCATGCATATTTGTTCCTGGTTCGGTTGTGATGGTTTCCCCATCACAAGGGAATGTTGTACACCGGTGGTTCAGCATTCCTACTGGGAATGTGTGTAATGATGATGATGTTTGCCGGGTTTTCCCTGTCCTGCAGATATCCCTTTGAAGAAGGCTATTGCTGGTGTTCGTGTGGGCTACCTGCCCTCAACTGGTTTTGTGATCAATCCCACCGCTGCTCAGATGGCGGCGAGTCAGCTTGATCTGATGATGGCGGGTACTGCAGATGCTGTGCTCATGATTGAGGGCTTCTGTGACTGGCTGTCAGAGGAGCAGATGTTGCAGGTCAGGGATGTTATTTATCAGGTTTTAAGTTTGTTAACCTCTCTGCCTAGCAAGTACATTGATCGGTATATTTGTCACAACTAGCCCAGTCAGCTGTATGTGAGTAATGCCTTTTGCATCGCCATCCGAGTAGCTGAGTTGTCGGCTGCAGCTGTGACTCAGCCTGTCCTGATGATGGCGTGTATCACTGTACTTATGATGAGCTTGGCTTTGCAATCGGATGTTGGGGGAGCAATGTTGCAGTGCACTTGGGAGTGTATTGGCTATGTTTCTAGCACTATGCATCGATAGGTCACAAGAGCAATCTGTGGCACACATCGCAAACCATACTCGTGTCACGCTGGCAATGATTGTGACAAGGAAGTCAGCATGATCCAACAATGGCCGTAATTATGAAAAGCCACTGTGATCGGCAGTTGCTTCAGGCTGTTGCTGCTGGACACGCAGCTATAATAGACCACATACAGCTTGTCAACCGGAGTGGAGAACAGCCTCACATTTCATTAGTACTTGTGCCGAAACCACTGATCATGCCTTTTGTGTGGCTGCTTTCCCATGCTGTTCCTGCTGGACATACCACTGGTTCAGACGTGTGCAAGCAGCCAATAGACCAGGCCAGCAATTGTACATATCGCTGTTGCCACGACCTGTGTGACAGTGCACAGGCGCCACGACCAACTCTGTCTTTGCCCTGTTTGCCGCTGCTCTTTCTCCAGGCTGTTGCTGCTGGACATGCCGCTATCTCAGACATGTGCAAGCAGCTTACGGAGTGGGCAGTTAGAGTTGGCAAAGCCAAGCGCAGTGAGCGGCTGCTGCCCCCAGCAGGTCTGCATGAAGCTTTGACGGAACTGGCAGGACAGCGAGTAGAGGAACTCTACAAGTGAGTCTTGCTTATTGCTTGGGCTAGCTCCTGTTGCACAGTTGTCTTTCTGTGCTGGCTGAAGGGTAGGGAGGTCTGGTTTAGGTCCTAACACAGAGGCAGGGTTACATGTAGATACTTTCGCCGTTTCAGACGGCACTCTTTCGGCGGATGAGACTAGCTGAGGCTGCCACTGACATTGGACAGATGTGTTGCGTTTGGTATCTGGAAGCAGCTGGTGGCCTGTAGTAGCGACATTGCCTTGTTGTAGTGCTTTACTCACCTTTTACAGATCAACGACCTCATGCACTTCCAAGTTCGTTATCTTGAGTGAGGTCCAGGGCCTGCAGCACAGTAACTTGTTATCCGAGACATCCGATGCAGTTTTGATATGTTCTGGCACCCTGTGTTGTGTTGCGATTCCTGTTTCAGGTCTCCACAATCCAAGGAAGAGCGAGCAGTGGTGCTGTCGACTATTCAGACAGAAGTGCTACAGGCGCTTCAGTCTGATGTCAGGTACACCTCCTTCGCTGGCCTGGACGAGATAACGGTGAGCTTTCGTGGATAATTTGCTAGATGTCGTCAAGGTCGGTTGCTTGAGCTGTTGTCTGAGTTGCTCGCATGAGGCATTCGTCGTCGGCGCGGGGCCAAAAAAAGCACATGCAAACAAAGCTAGCATTGTGTGATGCCTGGTAGTTCAGTGTGCTGGTGCTTGCTCGGTCGGGATCCACTTTGGGCACTTACCGCTCTCCCCTGTGTTGTCCTGCTCTGTAGCTTAACGTTGGCTGGAAGTACTTTGAGAGTGAAATCATGCGGCGTATCGTGCTCAGAGATGGCATTCGCAGTGACGGACGCAGCGTCACGGACATCCGGCCCATAACATCACGCTGCGGAGTCCTGCCGCGCACGCACGGCAGCTCGCTGTTCACACGCGGAGAGACACAGGTGCGATTGAGAGGCATGTGTGCTTCTTCCATTGATCTTCTATGTCCGCTGTGCACACCAGGAGCGTCTGTTCTGTTTTGTTGCACCCAACCGAGCCCGCTTGCCGCAAACTTACATTCGACGTGACGGCTCGCATACGAGCAGAATGTACAGTATGTTCAGCTGGGCATCTTTACTTTAGCTTCCTCGCTCTGTTGTCGGCTTGACCGGTATGAGGTAGTAGTACTGGCGGTAGGATGCGAATTCGCTTGTTCACGTCAACAAGACTTAGCAATCCATCCTCAGGGACACGGTCTGAACCACCAAAGTTCTGCTGGCCCAATTGTCTGCAGGCCCTATGTGTAGCCACACTTGGCAGTGACTCGGATGCTCAAAAGATCGACAGCATACGTGGTGATGTCACAGCTAGCCTAGACAGTGATGAGGAACCGGCTCCTGCTGGGCCACCAGGGAAAATGGAGCTGGAGAGGTTCTATCTGCAGTACTTCTTCCCACCAAGCAGTGTGGGTGAATGCGGAAGAGTTGGGCCAGCAGGTGAGGTTCCGCAATACTTCTTTGCAAGGACATTGACCTCGACTACCTGATGAGCTGGTTTTGGAGAGTGACCAACACAGACGCACACTCATGGACAACAACATTTGGCCCATTGCATCATCAACTCTATGTCTCTATGCCCATTGCCCACCAACACTTCATGTATGCCTAATCATAATGCAGGTCGCCGTGAGTTGGGTCATGGTGAGCTAGCCCAGCGTGCGCTGGCTCCTGCCATTCCCCCTCAGACCCAGTTCCCCTACACAGTACGTGTTGAGAGCACCATCACAGAGAGCAACGGCAGCAGCAGTATGGCCAGCGTGTGTGGAGGATGCTTAGCAATGCTGGATGCAGGTATGGGCCGCTAACTTTAATGCATAGTTCTTGCTGCTAAGCATGGTATGACACATGCATGATTCATGTGTTGATGCACATATCATGCATGTTGGTACTAGGCCGGAATAGCCAGGCTTTGCGGCTGCAGTGTGGACAACGAAATTCATCGCGCGTGGTGTTCTCAAGTGGTGTAGCACTGCTATGCCCAGCAGCTCAGGCCTGCTGTTTGCAAGCATTACACCACCAGCCATCAGCAGGATCAACTCTGGCGACAGCATGTTTGTTGCAATAATTTGATGTGTCACCGCATGTCAGCCCAGCAGCAGGCCTTACAATGTAACATGGCCAGGGCAGGGATTACCTGCACGCAATATAAAAGCTAAGTCAAGGCGAGCTTTGTTGCTTTAGCTTTTGTCGTTGTGATAATGTAACATAGCTGCTGGTGCTTTGCTGCAGGTGTCCCTCTGACTGACCCTGTAGCTGGCATTGCTATGGGTTTGATCCTGGAGTCTGATGGCAGTTTTGTGGTGTTGTCAGATATCTTGGGCAGCGAAGACTCACTGGGTGATATGGACTTCAAGGTACGGCGCTGCTGCTGCTGCTGCTCATAGAGTTGGGATACAAAAGCCATGTGTATATTACAGCCAGCCGCAATCTGCACCTAACCATGCATACCATGACGCCTAAGCCATTGCAAAAGTTGACTCCACTGAAAGCTGCCGCTGCTTATGAAATTAATGTCAGAATTTATGGGTGGTGAACACTCACTAGGTGATATAGACTTTGAGGCACGACCACTGCTGCTGCTGCTGCTGCGGGCTAGGTTTGTGGCTGCAAGTGCATTACATTACCCTTCACATCATGGCAGCATTCGCCACCTAGTATCGATCTCCAGAGCAATATGCACACCAAGTATAGCTGCTGCTGACAGCTAAACTAGCCAACTAAATAGCTTAGCTAACCAAATATAGCTGCTGCTGATAGCATACGTACTGAATACTATGTGGTAAGACAGCAGTTGTTGCATCTCAGACTGCCGGTCAACATGTTATGTTGTGAATTGTTTGAAGGCTCAGACGCATAAGTCTCAGTCTGCTGCTGCCGCTGCTGCTGCTGCCGTGTTCAGGTTGCTGGCAGCGCTCGTGGTATCAGCGCTTTCCAGATGGACATCAAAGTTGAAGGAATCACACTGGATATCATGAGACAGGTAAAGAATCTTATGTCATTATTTTTATGCATTCATTGTATACGTTTGCAGCAGCTTTTACAGGCATCACTGCATGATCAGCACAGCTTACCATGGGCATGTTCATAGCACCTCACACATGTATGAAACCACAAATGCGTCAGTTCTCAACCACTTTATATGCCGAACACAGCCACAGCTGCAAAGCGAGACAGCCTTGTACAACCCAAGCCCACAACCCTTCTCTGCCAGCTGCTGACCCCTTCAATATACCTCCACTCATCTTATCAGCATGCAGTGCAGGTTTTTGCAGCAGTAATGATTGCTTGTGTGGGGCATTCCAATTTCTGGTGTTCTCTGCAGTGTATGGCCACATTCGGCCTCACATGTGGGATGCAGTGTCACATTTGCTTGTTGGAGCGCCCACATGACTGGGCTACCTGCTTTGCCTCTGTGGTGTTTTTGCTTTCGAAATGATTAACATGATGATGAATGATTGGTCTCTGGTGTGTATGTATTGACCTGCAGGCTTTGGCTCAGGCCTCAGCGGGTCGTGCTCATATCTTACAGGAGATGGAGTCGTGCAGTCCTGCCCCTCGCCGAGCACTCAGCAAGTGGGCACCAAAGGTGGCACTGGTACAAGTCAGCCCGGAAAAGCTTGGGATGCTCATTGGGCCGGTAAGGGAGTGATATTAGTGCTTTGTGCTTTCAGTTTGGATTGTGTTGAATATTTGAAAGCAGGCTCTTCTGTGTGTTTGGCTGTCAAACCTATTATGCTTAGTAGTTGAATGAAGGCGTCCTGGCAAATATGACTGACGTGTATTGTATCCACAGCTGACATACATCCTGCTCTGTCCCAGGCGTGATCCCATTTGTGCATGTGTATGCACAGACTGGCAAGATCATAACGACAGCATTGTGCCAGGTCAATGCATGCAACTGAATGCGTAACATAGGAAATGTACACTTTGTGCAGTGAAAACCAGTGCAAGACCATGAACCACATTGACGACGGCAGAGAACAACCATGCTGGGCCGTTCTTGCTATGGAATTGCTGCAGTACAGAGCACAACGCAGATTAAGCAATACCGATCGCGTCATTGAAGCTGCATTGGTTGCTACCAACAGTGTTGCAGTAGTCATGGATGGAGGTGTTCAAAGCAACATAGACGAACTCAGACCACACTGACCAATGTTCTGCTGTCCTGCCTGCTTCTGGTGCCTGGGTGCCCTAACTGTCTGTCTGTCTAGTAGTTTCTGCACAGGGTGGGGAGACCTTTTGTGGCATTTTGGCTATCATGTGCCGACATCATAACACTAGGCAAGGCGTTCACGTCAGTCAACTTCGCCATCACTGTCAAACTCAGACGGCTCCGCTTGCATGTCTTTGCACAGGGTGGCAAGACCATTCGGGGCATCGTGGCTGAATCAGGGGCAACAGACATCGTAACGCTGGACAAACAAGGCACTGTTCAGATCATAGCAAGCTCAGAGGCAGCCATCAAAGTAGCGAAGGAGCTCATTGAGTTGCAGTTGGATGAGCTCCCGGTCGGCACCATCCTCCGTCAGCGGAAAGTTGAGTCCGTCACGCTGTTTGGCTTGTTCGTGGAGTTAGCACCGGGCAAGAGTGGGCTGGTACACTTGAGCGAACTGGCCGAAGAGAGCTTGGTCGAAGTGCCACCGCAGTGGAAGGTGAGTGGGTCTGTGGTTTGATTTGGTGTTTATAGTCAAAGACTTGCAACAGTATGCACAGTTGGAACCAGTGCCTTGCCTGCAGTGCCATCAATACCAATACTACTTGCAGCAGCAGCATTGCTGTTGCCACTGGACCAGTCACCATCAAACACTTTCCCACACTACAGTAATGTGGCACCGTTTGGTGGCCAAAGCTTGGGATGGTTGCTCTTAGACGCATGCTGGCGTGGGCAGTGTCCTTGCTGCAATCTGGTGACCATCGTGACTTCAGGACGTGCTGCCTGCATTCCAAAGCTGCAACCTTGTACTTCAGAGGACGTTTACAATATTATTGCTTGTACTCAATACTAAGTACTGGTTCTCCTCTTGGTATTCCTCTTGCAGTCTGGATCTCTCATAGATGTGATGTACTTAGGCACTACAGCTGATGGGAAAACCCGCCTGTCCCACAAGGGTGTCCTTCTGACAGACGCCGGGAAACCCTACGCCTGGGCAGGACCAAGCAGCAGCAGCAGCGCCCCAGCAGCAGGCGGCAATGGGGCCAGGCCCCAGCGGGTAGCTACAGCTAGCAGCAGCGGCGGCAGCAGTGGCAGCGGTAGGTGGTATAGTGGCAGCAGCGGCAGTGATGGGGACGTAGCACAACCCCGGACACCGAGATCAAGTGAAGGAGGGGGCTATAGGGGAGGGAGAGGTGGCGGGAGAGGGAGGGGTGGTGGCCGGGGGCTTCCCAGGGCACAGTAGTAGCGTTCCTGGCTGTTCCGCACCTCAGGTCAAAAGTGTAAGCCTGGAGTCGTCAATGAATGTTGGGTGGTGTATCTTGGTGGTGAGCTTGTGCTTATCGCCTGCCTGGCATTTGTTTGCTCGTTACTTTGAGTACACGGCATCTCGATCAAACCCTCAAAGGCCTTTTACGGTACATAGTATACTTAGTATCACAACCTGTGAAGGGTTGAACCTGTGAAGAGGGATGGTCCATCATGCTGGCGCGCACAACCAAGGATCCGCTCATTCCAGAGCTGCTACAGTATTGCGTTCTTGGAGCGGCATGTGCCGCTATCAAGGCGTACGCATACTCAGTGAATGTACTCCGCCCCGGGCTGGTTGACTGCTGGCTTCCATCCAGCTCTTCCGCCCACCTGCGCCGGATCCCTTGCCTGCGTTCGTTCCCCCTCATCGGAGAGATGACCCCCGCCGTCCTGCATGGTGGGAATCCATATAGTACTCTCTGCTGCTATCTTCCAACTTCACTTCAAAGGAGCCGCATTCTGGTTTGGCAGGCCCGAGTCGAGCAGAGGGTGCACCGCGATGGAGCCGACCGGGCCCGGGTGTGTCACGAGCACCAAAGAGGACCACTTGAGGTAGGCGTCTGGTTTTACTCGGATGGTGCGCCGGCTGAGCTATATACATTTGAACACCATTCTCTGCTAAAACTGCAGTCCACGATGTTCATTGGGCTGGCTAGTTTCTACCAGGTTGAAGTTGAAAGCCACACGAGCAGTCCGCCCGTTTGACGAGCCATTGGGCTTGTTGGGCATGCTTCCGATACCTGCTGAAAGTAGAGCGACGACCATCAGATGCACACGCGTAACGTTGTGTGTTAACACGACGCAAGCACAACGGACAACCCACGAGGACGGCGGTGTCTCTCTGCACACTACCGGGACACTACCGGGACCTCATCTGTCTACACACCACCCGCCGCCGATGGCGGTGTCTGTCCGGTCCCTGTCTACACATCATTCGCTAAACTGTCAGCTGAGCTGATACGTGAGAACCCGTGCCAGATCGCCTTAGCCATAGCAACCATCGGCCTTGCGCCTCAAATTCACTTCCAAACTCGATCCTAGAAGGACAAGGTGGGTACCGAACTACTGCCAGGCTGGCACTTTGGTTGAACTAATGTGTTTAGTTAGAGTGGGACCCCAACTGAGCTAATACGTTGCGTCTAGCCACTCCCGAAGTGAATCAGCTGCAGTTTGCCACCGTGTATCTAGCATCACATCGTGAGCCATATCTGGCAGGATCAAAGCTTTGGTTCCATAGTACCTGCAGTACCACAAGACCGGGGCAAAACTTATGACACTGAATATGTCTCCTCATCTTTTGAATAGCTGCCTGCCATAGGCATTTACTAATGTGTCCAGCTGCATTGCTTTGCAATTGGCAGTCCTTGTGCAGTACTGGTTGATTGACAAGCTGTGAACTACATGGATGCTAAACCACACCAGTATTTGCTGGTAAACAACATCATGCAGGGCTGGCACTGGAGTTGTTGTAGCATCCTTATAAGACCGACTGCCAGGTACAAACACGCTGACAGTGCAAAAACCCGCGCCAAGGCACTGCAGCTCTTTCTGGCTCCATCTAGACAACATTCTCTGTAAAGTCATTCTCTTTGCATGCAAGGCCACAAAACGCTTGGTGCCGTCAACTGCTTCATCATATTGTGACATGCATGTTGTGATGTCTAGTGAGGCAACTTACTGTGCTAACTCTTCACAAGCCTGGTCATCTAACACTTTGTCATTTTTGGCTCCTAACACAAACACCGGTGGATGATCAGCAGGCGCTGCCGGCAGTGGAACCTGCTTCTGCATGTCACGCAGGTCCAGCAACCGGATAGGACTGCAGGCGGATAGTTGCTGCTGGTACCTGTAAACAGCAGCAGAAGCAGCAGCAGTGAAGAGTCATTGAACAAAGGCCATGACGATTCAGCTGCTTGGCAAACCGTACCTTGCTGTTGCTGGCTACTCAGAATGCTTGTAGCTTACATCCTCAATCTGGGCCATACTCAAACTGGGCATATCCCCCCTGGCAAGTGTGTGCCACATGTAGCATTATGTGAGCAGGTTAGTGCTTTAAACCCCCACGTAATCTTCATGTTCACATCTCAAGCAGACTACCGCCTGGGTTATCTTGGTGCAGTGCCAAGGTGTGTGCATCAGCTTGACATTGAGTCACCCCCCCCCCCCCTATGCACAAGCTTGACATCGGGTCAGCCCCCAACACGGTGTTCGAAAACTGCAGCAGCTAAGGATGCCAATGTGGCCGACAGCGCACCTGACAGCATCTGCTTGTGGTAGATCATCCGAAAAGAATGTGTACTTGGCTTCTTCAACGCTGTTAGCAAAAGACTTGCCTACAAATGCCCTGCAGCAGGGGGGCAATCATGGAATCAGACCAACGAAACACAATGATCTGCTACCAGTGCTGTGCTGTGCTGGGTGGGACATAAGCGCATTTGATCTCGTGCTAGCGGCAGGACAACACTGCTGCTGCCACCAGCACATTGGTTGACGTTTCGCTTGATGCACTTGGTTGTGTCTGGCGCACAGAGAGATCATTCATTGAAGTGAAACTACAAATTGTCTGCCAGGTGGATTGATGCCTGGAGGTGAGGCCAGCCTCACCATGTGATCTTCCAGCTGAGCCAGAGATCTCTTTTGAGCCATCTCATGATCAACGCCTGATTGCCACTGGGTGGAACACTTGCAAGAAATGCAGCGCCAGCTAAGCGAGGGTACGACCCAAAGATTGGCGGTGAGCTGCTGCTGCTGCTGCTGCTGCCGCCGTTGCTGCTGGGGTCCGCTGATGATGTTCCTAGTATGTACCTGTTTCAGCGCCAACAGAAATGTAAGCAGAAGCAGCACATTTTCACATCAAACATTGCATTGGCACAGCATCTCCTAAGGTCTCATGAGGCCTGTCAGAAGTGCACAATCTAGGGTGTTGCTTTTGGGTGCCAGAGTTGTCATAGAGAGAGCTTGGTTTGCTGAGCCGTTTGCTGGCAAACTGACTGCTGAACTGCTGTGCATGAGAGCCTGCAGGCTAGCCAGAGTCACTGCAAGCACACTATCAAAGTGTATGATACAGCTGGCAATGTCTGAATAGTGATGCAGCGTCCTGCAGCTGTGGTGCCGCCATTGCAGCCGCTGTAGCCCACACCAGCTTGTACCCAGCAGACCTCTGTTTGATGTCTGCCAAGGGATGTGACAGCAGCAAGCTGATCTGCTACTATAGCTGAATCGATTGCAGCTGTATGTGGCCATGCACAGACTGCTGCTGTCAGGTTCTGCTGTTGATCATAGTGCCAACCCCATGCCAGCGCAGATCAGCCCCACTCTCACTTTTGCGCGATCAGCCCCCCGAAAGAATGAGACACCATGACAGGCTGTGTGCCCATCTGCTGCACAACCTCAGCTAGATCAGCGGCATGTGTGTCCAAGGTTCCAGCTACTTTGGTGCCAGGCTGGCGGTCACTGTTGCCCTGGCTGCGCAAGGAAACTGCCCAGCTGTCATAACCAGCATCTGAAAAGTAGGGCTGGAACTTCTCCTG
>NSMO01002474.1:15636-26827 GCA_002588565.1 Coelastrella sp. UTEX B 3026
ACGGGTGTAGGGAGCCTGCTGGTAACGGGGTACTGTGTGGTGGTGCATCAGCAGCCTGTGGAGGAAGCGCTCAACATAGCAGCAGGGGCTACCATCCTCGGAATGGTAGGTTCTACCACATTGTATGCTGTTTCATAATGTATGCTCTTGTGGCACAGCTGTAGCGGTATGTTGGCATCATCGCACTTTCAGCAAATACCGCTGTTGGCTTACCATGCCTGCACTGCTTTGGCTGATTTGATCCCATTATTGAAGCCGAGGTGGGTTGGTCGTGTGCTGCTGTACTGTAGTCTTGCAAAGTCTGCAGAAAGTCGTTCTTCACCATGGCACTGGTGGATGCTGCAGGACGCTGATGCATTGTTGCGGCATCTTGCTATTCTTCATGCTTGCAGGTTCTGCAAGAGTTGCTGTTCAATCATGACGAGCAGAGGCTCAACTGAATAAGCAACAAACAACCAGCAGGACCTGTGTCCGGCAAGTGCAGCACAGTTTGTGCACATATGCAATCCCACAGCTGCCTGATGGCGGTGGGGGTGCGATACACGCGGGGATGGCAGTGCCAGCTGCTCTACTGCACACTAGCAGCCGTATCTGATCATGCGGGTTTTATGAGTTGCAGCCGCTGTAGTGTCTGTTGAAGGCAAGGGCAGAATGCAGCATGTGCATAAAGACGGTGCAAAGTGGTTGTGTACAGTGGTGTTGCATCTTGCGGAAGTTGCATCTTGCGGAAGACAGGTGCATTACTCTGTTGCCATGCAGTGGAGCAAAGTCTCTCTCTGTTATGCGTCTGCATATCATACAACATACAGCATGTCGGACCAGTGCGAGCGCAAGCGGGAGCTGTTGTGCTTGTGCTGGTTATCAAATGAGTGGGTGTGTACAGTCGAACCAGGGCTTGCGTGTGGCAATGGCAGTTGAGCAGTGCAGCAGTGGAATATGACCAATGGCTTGGAAGTGTGACACACGTTGGGTGTTGTGTGATATGTAACTCGACAAACATTGGTACATTTGGCATCAGCAGGCTCGAGCGCACGTGGTTGGACATAATGATGGAAAGGAATCTGTCAGATCTGGGTCTTGAAGCTGGGATTATGAAGAGTATGTGTCATATGGTGCAGAAAGCAGCAGTTGATGCTGTACAACTGATGCATTACGGGTGTGCATTTACTAGTTGCCGTTGTGTGTGAAGTACCCGAGTTGCATGTCATGTGGAGGGCATGCATGGGGTGGCTTGAGGTTTTGATTGTATGTGCTATACCTTTTGCACTAGGTTCATATATGAGCATACGTTTAGTATACGAACTGTTAGGCTGCTTTACAATGTGCCTTTTTGGTAGGGTACAAGTAGAGTTGTTGGGTAAGCTGCAGTGGCTTCTGGTCACTGCTGTGTTTTTGTTACAAAAGTGTTGTAAAGCAGGCGATCGCTGCGGTTTATTGGGAGCAACAGTTATGTGGTGATCGTAATTGTGAAACAAGTGTTGCATGCTGCAGGTGGATTTGAGTGCAGAAAACGGGTGCTCAAAACAAGGATGGTGTGCATCCAGTGCGTGCAATGGGGTGTCACATGCGACAGGTGGATATGATGTTCTGACGATATCTCATGTCTGCTGTGGCGCTTGCCACTGTATGTTGGACGGTGGTTGCACAGCTGGTGCTGCATGCTGCGAAGACACAGGGCTGTTGTCTGTACATGACAAGACAGTTTTGAGTAGATGCGAGCACTGGGCCAGTATGGCTGCTGTGAAAGCCTATTGGCATCATCACTTCGTTGATGCAGTTTTTTCACAGGTCATCATTTGAATGGCTTTGGTTTGCATGTGTTGCTGCTGTCAAGTTGTGCGCTCTGCGGGTTTGCCTGCCACACCAGCTGCACGGGGCAGTTACCTCGAGTTGTCTGGTACGCTCTGAGTGGTGGTGCAATGGTCACACTTGGCATCCACCTATGCTGTGGGCGGAATGTATGATGGTGATTGCTGAGTGGGTAGAGCATGTTGTGTGGGAGGAGTTGTGTAAGGCAGATGCAGTTTGTTGCAAGCTTGAGGCAGGACCGGTGCTATGTACAATCAGCCATCACAGTACCAGGTCAGGCAATTTGTCAGGCTGCACGGCTGAAGAGTGGTGATGGTTGTATGCTGCCCAATGATGTGATGTGATGCAGTTGCAGAGGATGTCGAGTGAACAGTGACATGATGCACTACAGAGGTTTTGGAATGGAAAGACAAAAACTGGTGTGAAAGTATGGAGCCATGCATCTGGTGTATATGCGTTGTACAAACAAAGTTGGTGTACTGGCGTTGTTGCAATACTGTTTTGTGATGTAAACGTTGTACGAAACAATCCTGTTTTTCATTCAGTACCAAGTGCCGAGCCGGAGCTAGACCGAGTTGAATAAGTCTGGATGTGGTCAAGTGCCACTTTGAAAACCAGGTATCTCAGCACAGAATCCTGTGCATACGATCCAATCGTATGACAGAGCGGAGGTTCATATCACAAACCGGACCTGTTGCATGCCTTACTCACTTGCACTAGTCACAAACCGGACCTGCTCTGGCCCAGTCTTCTGATCGTTGTGCATAGACTTCAGTGCAGAAACACAGACCCATTCATCACTGCTGCCAGAGGCAGAAAGCCATTCAGAAGCTGCTGATGTAACACAGACACTGTGCCTCAATCCAAGCAGATCACATCCCCATCATCTCCATCACTGATCAGATCCATGGGCTCATCAGCAATACCCGCCGCTGCGGCTGCGGCTGCTTGTCCATCATCTTGCTTGAGCCTCTTGGCACCTTGCTGCTCCTCCTCATCTGCTGCTGCTGCTGCGTTTTGCTCGTCTTCATCACCATCTGCTTCCCTTGCACGCTTCTTGCCAGCCGCAGGTTCAGCTGCTTCAGCTGTTGCTGCTTGTTGCGCTGCTGTTGCTGCTGCTGGCGGCTGCTCCTGCTGTGCTGCTGGGACCTGCCCTTCCAGGATGAACCCTTCAGGATATGTCTCCTGGTCTATAACATCCTACAAACCCACCACAGAGCAGACGGCACTTGGCGACTCTTGCAGAACTGTGCAAATGTCTGAGCCGATGGCAACACACTGGATGCTGTGGCAGAATTTGCATCATGGTAAGGGGTCGCCAGTCAGGTACGCTGTGTGCAATCTTTCGTTGGGGCAAATCAATACGGCTAGGACACAAGCTAGCAGCAGCTGACCAAAGCACTGGGGTTGAAAGCACCACATCAGCTCCTGGATCAGCACTTGGATCAGTACTTCAATCTGCGCCTTTCCTGACCTTGAAACTATGCTTGATACTTGTGCGAAGCATGCGCACTGTGCAAACTACGCAATCTCATGTACATGTGGCCCGATAGGGTGCATGGCCCAGTACGGTACATGACTTCACACACATATCCCAACCGGAGGCTCAACATACGCAGGTGTTATGTACAACCCAACATGCATAGATCATTCATTCATATATGTAGCTAGAGCCAAAGCTGAATGCAACGCAATTGACTCCGTATCAATCTCGCAAAGGCAAGAAATGAAGCGAGACCAGCGCAGCAGCTCTGCCTGTTGCTTGGTGTGACGTATGCAGGTTGATTCCCGCCGCCTGACTGTAATAATTATGTCTAACAACATTTGCATTGAGTCAAAAGTTCTGGTCGCTCCACCAGGCAAGCTAGCTAGGGTTTTATGGCGACTCCCTGTAACACCTCATCTAGATTCAGATCTGCTGTTTCCTTACCATCAACCGGGCACAGCAGCAAACCTAGTACCCTGCCTTATAACAGACAAACACCGTGCATCATTCAATCCAGTGAAACCAACAAAGAAGCAGTTGGTCATTACCTGATGTGTGATGTGCAAGTTGAGTTTGAGCACCTGACTGTAATCATCAACAATGACCACACTACCATTCCTCATCCCACCACCAGGCAAGCTAGCTAGGGTTTTGGGCAGCAGCTCCTTGTAATCTTGGACCTCGTCTGGGTCCAGATCTGGTCCTTCTTCATACTGTAGATCACCAGATTCACCGTGGTGATTACAGCAGGGAACAGACACTTCTAGGCGCTGCTTGATCACCTGCACAGCGTACATACGCAGGTTCAGGAGTGCAGCAGCTGATAACTCAGCTGGCTTCCTGCAGTGCTGTGAGGTTTTCCAGCAGCATCAGGAGCTGCCAGATGCATGGGCTATCCAGTAGTTTACGGCTGATGTCTGTCCATCTGCCGAGTTCTCAGCATGCAGCTGTGCAACTGGGCACTGCATAAAAGCGACGGCTGTTGCAGCCTGTGCATGCGGCTCAGGCACTACTGGAGGCACTTTGAAGCCTAAGAATGCTTACCTTCTCTACTAGCTGCTGTAGTGTCATTGTGTTTGTGTCGACGGTAAGATGGAGCTGCGCTTGCCCACATACCATACAACCAGATTTGGGACCTACAACAAACATCACAACGCATCAACAGTTGGCCCCGCACTGTGTACTGCTTGTGAGTCAGATGAACTGGGCTATTGTGTGAGAGCCTTCATCTGTGGACCTGTAACTGCAACCATCAGCTTGCTGCCAGACAACGGCAGCATTTGTGCAAAGGCATAATTAAGTCACACATGCACCCTCAACAAGTTACGCAATACCTTGGCACTGTCATGGCCACACACCATAGACAGCTCACTCATGCAACCAGTTGGTAAAGCAGGAGAGCCACACTCCGCCCATAATGGCTGGCCACCCCTTCCATCGCTCGGAATTGCGAGCGAATGGTATGGGTGTGAAGATGATGAGAAACGATTAGAAAAGGCACACCGGGCTGCTAGAGTGACTAAGCCTAAGATTTTGAATCACAAACAGAGACTGGAAATAGACTGAAACTGACTCTGACTCAACAATTCTCAGTCTCTAAATTTCCTTGGCTCTGAACAAGTAGTTATGCATAAGATGTGCAGAGACCAGCGACCTGGGGATACATATGCATATGACCTCAAGCCAGTGTCGTGTGTTACATACCTTCAGGTGCCTCTCCCGAGATGAGCACTGCCATGCGACCTTTGCGGATAGATCCAACCCAGCTAGGCTTCTCACGCAGAAATGTGTTCTGACAGTGCTGCGGCACGCCTACAGGCACAAAGCAGTAGCAGATAATGACGGGTGCCAACATTCAAAAAAGAACAGATAATGACCGCTGAGACAGGCCTTGATAAGTCCAAACGACTCATCCGTGGATCACTATATTCTACGTGCAATGAAGGGTGCTGTGTAACCTGGCACTTGCTGCCTGGCACAAACTCAGAAAGTGAGTGAGAATGTCATGCACAATGCATTCCAGCAACCAACCCTTGCTGACTCGTACCTGCTAAGAGCTTCAGTGCCTCCACCACAATCAAGCCTCCTACAATGGCATTTGTTGTAGCGATCGCGTGGATGATATTTCCTGCCATACCCTTCGCATCAAACAAGCTCTGCTGTGTTATGTTATAACACGCCGCTCGTAGGTTTGAAGCAGCTGTTACAAAGTCGACGGCCAAATCGTCATCCTTGTCAAACACCGCACTCCCCATCTCGTTACTGCGCTGTGTTAGATACTTCACAACTGACGTTATAAACACCCGGGCGTTGTCTTCTAAGGACCACAGGGATTGATCTTTGAGACCTAGGGCTTTTGATGCTGAGGGGTTCGTGCTGTCTGCTGCCTGGGAAATTGCGAGGTTTAGGTCGCCGGGGATAAGCTGCTTGAGGTTTAGCGGGGTTGGGGGAGTTCGCGTTTTCCAAAGCTCCTGCAATAGCATCGATTCAGAAGAACGAAGGTTGTAGCCTGCTGTGTACATTACATTACATGTTCCAGAACTGAAAGGCACCATTATAATCATTACGTAATACATTACAGTAGGACGCTGGAGGTCAAGAAATGTTGAGCGAGTGCGTGTTGTCCACAGTTGCTGCAAAGCAGAAACAGCAGCCAAAGGAGTGCCACATGAGCAATGCTGCAGAAGTTGCTTATTGGTCTGCTGCGATTGACACTGCGGTGGTTGACCCACCTTCATGCTGAAAACCTTCAGTATGTCAGCTGAATTACCGCTCAAATACTGGAGCAGGATACCCCAAACAAACTCTTCCATACCTCGCCGCCTGCAGAAAGCTGCACACTTGCTGCTTCAGCAGCAGCTGCTGCATGTTTTGTTGCTTTTGTACGTAAGCATCCATAAGTTGGAGATGGAATTACATACATAAAAGATGCAGTTCTCCAAAGCTATGGAAAACATGATGACAGCTCATCAACAGCTACCTCAAACACCAGCCTCATGCTAACCCACCTCCATGCTGATGACCTTCTGTATGTCAAAGCTATACAGCCGCTCAAACACCCGAGCAGCATATTCCACAGGATCTTCCCCATCTCGCCGTTTGAAGAAGCTTGCCACTTCTGCTGCTTCAGCTTCAGCAGCCGCTGCTGCATCTGTTGCTGCGGCGGCGTCCCCATTAGCTGCTGCTGCTGCATCGCCGTTGACAGCTGGTTCAAGGGCCTCGGTGCTGGTAGGCCCTGTTGCAGCCTCATCTAGGTCTGCAAATAGATACACATGAATCAAGGTTGGCACTCAGCCAAACGGACCTCAATTTGCAAGCCAGATGATACCCAGACTTCGACCTTCCAAGGGAGAAAACAAGGAAAAATATTGCAGCCATGCTTCATGACCCACACCATACACCATGTAATACTTTGTGTGAATATTGGTGCTTACTCAACAGCAGAAAGATGCCAGATTGGTGCTGGGCGCAGATATGCACAGCGTTTCTGGCAAAAATCATGACTGACCATAAACAGAAGAGCCTTGCAAGACTTGCAAAAGCAGATATGCAAAGGCCCCGAAAACAACAGCTGTGTGGGGACATGAATTTGATGCCAGTCTTGAGCACAAAGACGTCCGCATTCCAGAGCAGCCTAGCAAACAGCAGCTCCACCGCCCACACTACACAATGTAATGGCTTTGGACGTAGCTGTGTCATGCAGACACGTGCCCTGTTGATGCCCTCAACATATAACATAATACGGCATATGCCCTGGACGGACATGCAAGGCTGGCGATGTACCCTGTAATGGTATGCGGCCCTTTTCACCCTGCATCTAGACAATAACACACCTGATATTTCAACCTTCCCAAACAGTCTCAAGAGCAACAGCTCCTTGGCCCACACTACACAATGTGGTAGCTTCGAACGTACGTGCATCATGCAGACATGTGCCCTGTAGATGCCCTCACCATATAAAATGGCATATGCCCAGCATGGACATGCAAGGCTAGCGATGTACTCTGTGATATGCGGCCCAATTGAAACCTGATAAATCCAGACAATGACACACCTGATATTTCAACCTTCCCAAACAGTCTGGGGAACAGCAGCTCCTTGGCCCACACTACACAATGTATCGGCTTGTCAGGGGTGTTACGTAGTGTACAGATTGGATATGTCTTCTGCGCAGCGTTGGACTTGGGGTTGCATTCGTAGCATTCTGTTTGACCTGTTAGGTGCACTGACACCTACAAGCCAGACAGAAGTACTGCTGTTGTATGTGCAGAAGGCACAGCCAGTTCTTTATGCCATTGAAAAGTGTTTGTTTGTCACTGGCCATTGCACTCGTGACATATGTGACCATCTGGTCACATCAAACATTGCAAACATGCATTGGTGCATGTATGCCAGGAAGCAGCATCACATCCACTGATGTTGCAAACACTGTTGTCTCTCTTGTGACTGTGCTTGGTCCCCAGCACATCAAGCAAATATGCAGTCTGTGGCCTCCTGGCGCTGCATGTCTTGGAAAGCTTCGTAAGAGCCCTTTACATATCAGGTAACCACATGTAGTCCCCTTACCTGACCAACGTAACCAGCAGTTCCGCTTTCTACTAATGGTACTTCACCAGCAACACACAGTCTATTCACATGCCTCCTGGCATCCATGTTATCCAGCCCGTTGAGCACCAGGTCAAAGCTCTTGAAGAACTCGATACCAAATCGGGACTCCTTGATGTTTGCCTGCAACAGTTGAGACAACGACAAACAGCGGTTTCAGCTTATGTGTCAATGTGGCAAGCAGAGACGTTTACAAACGGAATGACAGCTGCTCTGGCAGCTTGCAGAAAGGTCATAGGTGCAGGGCCGGCAGCACCAATCAATGCTGCATGCACGACACCTCAGCATACTGCAAGCTTGAACATGAGAGGAATGTATCTGTAGCTGTGCTGTGTTGATGCAAAGTTGGCTTGTCATTGCAGTCTGGTAGTCCTGCTGCAGCTGCAACTGCTGTAACTGCCGCTGATAGATCTGAGCACCTTCAGATCTGCTGCTGCAGCTGTTGTTAAAGCTACTGTAGTCCTCAACTCACAAGGATCTTGTTGAGCTCCAGCACACTGAGATACACCGCTGAGATGGCAGCCTCATGCAACACCATGCTGTTTGAGACCCTGTAACATGCTGCTGTGTTGGCTCTCAATGCTGCAGATGCTGTGTCCAAAGCACATAGACGGCTACTGCTGTTTTGAGTTCAGGTCTGCAGGTGACTATTTCACAAGTGTCACGAATGATACATTGCACCAGCAACTGTGCTGAATGTTACAGCCGATGCTTCACTGCACCTGGTATGCTTTGATGTTTGCTTCCGGTGCAAAGGTTGCGACAACATCTGCTGCAACCTTTGCTTTGCTTTGGCCGACGTGTGAGCGCCTGAACAGGAACTGCCGGTTGAGGTTGCTGGTTTCAATGGTGTCCAAGTCAATCTGCAAGTTGAAAAAGACAGCTAATGAGCACTGTGTAGCATGTATGAACAGGTCTAGCAGGAACCTCTACAATGGAGCATATGCAGGCCTCGGGTCCGTTAGTGCGTTCGTTCACGACCACTTGTTAAGGGGATTGCGCCTGATGCAGCTTGCAGCTTCCTGCTGTAAGATGCAAACACAGCAGGGCCTGCAACTGCATGCTGTGCTGCCTTCCTAGCCGTATTCTAGCTGCTGGGTGCTGGCCTGGAGCCTGGTGCTCACCACCTCAATGTTACGAAAACCCGTCAATACCAGGGTCTTCAGCAGTTCGCAACCGATGCCTCCGGCGCCTACTGCTAGCACTCTGGCATTCTTGATCTGTAGGTGCAACCGCGTATGTGTGCTTTGGATGTCTGCTGTGCAATTTAGGGTGATTGAACGCATACATAAAACCATAGCAGATGTACCTTCTCCTGAAAGTCAGCAGAAGAAAGGATGCTGGGCCACGTGCTGTCGCTCGCTGCTGCCATCGCTTGCTGGCTTGAAACACACCCTCTCGCCCACACACGGTGACAAAGTGCAGTGCGTAGCAGATGTTGGATGAACAGGCTACCACTTTTGATGAGTCGCACGAGCCACAGTTTACAGAGCAAGAGCCCGCCCTTGCTCCACTTTGAACTTGCAGCGTGCTGCGCTTCAACTCCCCGGTTTACAGTTGTGAACCCCGACTGAAGGGGGATCGCGGGCAGAGACGGGCTTTTCCCACTTGTTGTGCCAGAGGCATATCATAACACCCGAACTGACTAGAGCTCCGGCACAGTCAGTCGGGACCCTCTCGAGGCTGCAGAGCAATGTGTAGGTGGCCAAACCCATCCAAGTGCAGCCTGGCTTATTGAAACTTTCGTCCTGCCGTGTTGTGGACTTCCAGCAGGACAGTGCATTTGTGGGGGCAGCTCGCTGTTGGCAAGGTATCGCATTGCTACCAGGCTTGGTCATTCATTTGTACCATGGGTCTAGCCGGTCCTCCTTGAGGGGGGATGTTGCATCGCAGCTGGTTCCGGTGTTTATCTGCAGCTGTGCTGACAACCAGCCCGCAAGCCCGATTTTCGGCATATCAGTAGCTGAATATTGTGTCTCACGGTTGCTGCTTGCCAACAGGGCTTGATTCTTGGAGGACTTGGGCGTTGCAAACTGCTGTTGTCACCGTTGCACCTCCCATCGGCCAGCCGCGTCAGTGCTAGCGAGCAAGATGGCATTAGCTTGCCGCAATGGAAGTATATCAGGCATGCGCTGTCGGGCGCAGCCGTTCCGAGGGCAGCAACAAGTATGCAGGTCGAGGCTACTGCATGGTGACCACGGTCATGGCAATCACCACGTAGCATGGTATGAAAAGCATAAGGTACGGCGGTGATAAAGTTCGTTACAATTCAGTGCAATCTGCCCGTGTGCACACGCCACTACAGCTGCTGTCCATACCTTTGCATTGGAATTGTATCACCATCAGAGTTGCTGGAACCGTCGGCCCTGTTGCAGCCCTCGAGCTGCGCAGCAGCCCTGCATTTGCGTGCTGAAGTACATAATTCACCGCTCTCAAGATGCTCTCACGCGTGTATAGGGGCCTCGCGCCTGACTTGCACAACAGCGTAGTTGTCGTGGCAGTACGATGTTGTGTACTGTACTGCGGAACCTACCTGGTTGCTGCCCCTTCTTGCAGGAGTTGTGGCTGGAGCTACATAATGAGCAGGATCTGCAAGCAGCTTGCAGCAGTCTGCCAGCAGGAAAGATGCTTGTTGTAGACTACTATGCAAGTGAGTGGCAATGCACCTAAATTGCAGGCAGGCAGCCGCGGTCAGGTGACAAGCAGGCAGCGTTGAGCATGATGCTGGACAAGTGCCACCCTGGCATTGCTGCATGCTGTACTCTGATAAACAGACGCTGTGGTGGCGAGATAATGCTGCACCTGAGTACAGTTGCAACAACTCCCTGGAAATGTGTATATTGACCTTACCAGCAGTAGCGGCTGCATCGCTTCCAACATGTTTTTCAGTGGTAGCTCGTTTCTTTCTTGAGTGCTCGCTCTCAAGAAAGAAACGAGCTACCACTGAACAACATGTTGGAAGCGATGCAGCCGCTGCTTGCAACCAGTTCATCAAGCATGGAAGTGGCTTTGACACCCAGTGCAAGTATTGTCCTGCTGTTCTGGTCACATAGATGAGGAGATACCCATCATTTATACTGCTGCTGACGGGGACTTGTGCTGACTGCTGTTTGACTGCTGATGAACACGCTTCTATCTTCAACTGATCTGCATTTGTGCTAGACCAGCTGTTGATAGTGGCGTGTTCAT
The DNA here is from genome assembly GCA_002588565.1 of Coelastrella sp. UTEX B 3026. Lineage (NCBI taxonomy): Eukaryota > Viridiplantae > Chlorophyta > Chlorophyceae > Sphaeropleales > Scenedesmaceae > Coelastrella > Coelastrella sp. UTEX B 3026. Next base: position 26,726 of record NSMO01002474.1, read on the forward strand.
CAGCACGCTTCCGGCGCCTTCCATCTCTACACCTTGCGGTACGCCCGGAGTCACGATTCCGTGTTGACCAATTCAGCTGTGAGACACAGCTCCCAGCATGCC
>NSMO01002478.1:0-16435 GCA_002588565.1 Coelastrella sp. UTEX B 3026
CCATACTCCACATCAAAACCAAATAGCTTCATAGCCGAGGGGCTGTGCAATTCGCTAGGGTTATTGGTGGGGAACACGGTGTATGGCCCAACAGCATGCCATGGTGCAAACGCCCGACTCCGCCGGCTAGCAAAGTATGCAGGGGTGGCCCGAATCTGGCCATTGATCTGACGCAATGCCCGCAAAAACTTCTGCACTACCACCGGTGCAGCAGACAATGCCTCAGACTGCGCCCGGCCCCTCTTCTTGGCAGCAAACAAATCCGTCGCGAGCACTAGCTCATCTGTGGACATAGCTGCAAATTCCCTGGACGATTGCTCGTTCGTGCACAACACATGCTTAGCTGCTTTGTTCACTTGATGCCGCTGTGTGACATTGAACATGTCCAGCACGAACATGGACTGATGGGCATACTGTGCAGAGGGCGCCCGTTGCAAGATGATGCGCAACCATGCATCGTAAGACATACCCTCGGGAGGCGTGCCAACACCAAAGGGAAACATGCTAGGATGCGTGAATGCTGGCCACCGCTTGTTCATGTCTGGGAACACGCCACCCCTGCCGGCGACCACCCCGACCCTCCCCTGAGTATCATGGCCTGTGAACACCTGCTGAATCCTAGCCGTCTGGCTGGCGTCGTCCTCCCCGGCAATATCCAGGTCGGGCGGCTGTGCCTGCCGGTGCTGGTCATAAATCTGCTGCACCGCCGCTGGCAACTCGGCCTGCATCACTCCATCCAAATCCACAGCCACACTCACATCTTCGATGCCAGCCATGTGCTGTGCATCGTCACCAGTGCCTAATTGGTGCTGACGAACCACCGCCTTCACATGCAAATCTATCTGCCGGTACAACGATGGTGCATCTGTAAGGCCGGCCTCTTGCACTTGCACCAGAAACACCGCCCAACTCGACACCACTCGGCTGCAAGGTGGCAACAGCACTTCCTCACATTGTGGATCAGGGCGAGCCGGCAACTGCACAGTACAAGGGGAACATGCCAAGATCTGATCCACCACACGGATCTCTAATTGGGAGGTCACTATGGGTGCATCCGGCTCACAATCAAGGTCTACTTGTGGCATGGCCGGGCCACTCGAACTACTACCGGGGCCAGCCACCGGGTCAGCCACATCCGGCCGCACGTTGGCATAACCAGCCCTGATGCCACTCGCCAAATCAACGGCACGCTCGGCATCACGCTCTGTAGACATGACATGCAGGTTGCGCTGCACAGACACCGGCACAGAAACGGCTTCAGCCGACTCATAATAACGCAATGCATGCTCGTCAACGACAATACCCAGTTCTGCAAAGCCAGCGCTATACACTCGTCTCAGCCACCTGATCCAAGCCACCACCACCCGTGGCCTGATTTTGATGCAACGCACCCGCTGTGCCATCCGCTCCGCTTCCTCGGCAGTGGCAGCATGCGACAAGATGACAACCTCTACGAAGTCAGCCAAAGCATCCGGATGCAAAGGAGTGACGAGCCTATCCCAGGCATCTAATGGCACGTTGGGCACTGCGACCACATGGCCTTGCAAGTACGACTGATAGGTGTCCCTGCCACGACCCATAACAGGCACAGGAGGCCTAGCCACAATGGTCAAACGGTTGGCACGCAGTGGAGCGACGATCAGCTCCTCCACCGGTGACAACGGCACCAGATCAGGCAGATTTGGCACGCGGCCGGCGTCAAACGACACCAACGAATATCTAGGCACAGCCTTGCGCCGCAAAGCTGGCAAGCACCTATCATCACAAACGTGCAGGCTGACCTCCACAGTAGCAGGGTACACCGCCACCTCCACGCAACTATCAGGAAACCTACGTGGATCCGACGACAGTGGTTCAAGGTTGGGAGCACCACCGCCAAGCTGCACACCAGACCGCTCTAAGCAATAATCAATTCCGCCAATCCGGCACACAGTCAATCCTGGCCTCGGCAGTTTAGAGGTCTTAGGACCATCCCTCCGCAACGGGCTCAAATCAAACACAACTTCACCTCGACTATTTTGCACAAGCACAGTCGACAAATCCGCAGCGCCGCGGTACACACCGCAAACAGCGCACACCTGCGTTGGCAAGTTGGATTCCATGTACTGCGAGAACTGCACAGCATCAGTCAAATCATCCGCTACACCGCTGCGAGGACTCCGCCAAGCACTGTCTAACTCTGGGTCCTTGACAAGGTCCTTGACCTTGGCGAACATGCTAGCCAACGGATCATCACATTGCTGTTCTAGTCTACCCGCCCTTTCAGCCCGCCGAGACCGTTGGCGTTCCCTGTCATTTGCCAAGTCCGCCTGCCGTTGCTCTGCCGTCCGTGTCGCCCGCCGAACCCTTTCCCGTTCCCTGGCATTTGCCAAGTCCGCCTCCCGTTGCTCTGCCGTCCGTGTTGCCCGCCGAACCCTTTCTCGTTCTCTGGCAATGGCCAAGTCCGCCTGCCGTTGCTCTGCCGTTCGTGCCGCTCGCCGAGCCCTATCCCGTTCCCTGCGTGCTGCCAGGGTCGCCTCCTTTTGGAATCTGCAGGCAGATGGAAGCACCACAAAACCAAGGTCGGCGTTGGCACGGCAATACACGATGGATGCGGCAACATGGCTTGCATGGGATTGCCTCAATAACATGAAGTTGTTGCAGCGCTTGTAATCACGAATGATGAGGAGTGCTTGCTCTGGTGCTGCATAACATGGGAACCAGTGCAATGGTGGCCTACAACTTCCGTTGCTTGTGACGGTAAGATGGTGCAAAGCCTTCAGCGGCCCAATGCTGAAAAGTGCTGAAGCTGCTAGTGCCAAGGCACTCACCTAGAAGATGACGTTGCTGATAAGTCTATTGCCTGGCAGCGCAAACATCTCTGGTCGAACGGACAGTGCAAACACTGCAGGCACTTCTCCCAAGGCTGTGGCAATCTGCACATAGTTTGCACCCACACAACAGGCAACGTTAGCGGTGGCAAGGCAGTAGCAAAGCAGCAACGCAGCACAGCACGACAGTCCCAGCAATGCAACATACAATGCCAAGCAAATAGCTAAATGCAATGCAATGCCATATGACCAAGTGCGTTGTGTGCCACGAGCCACACTTACCCAGGTTCTGGCGTTGGCTGCATTGACCGAGCTTGTCTTGGCTGGCTGTAAAGTTGGCACACTGAACACGTATAGCCCGGCGAGCATAACAAGCATTGCAAGCGGCCAGATAACAGAGCGCCGGCGGGTTGGGCGGTGGGGGATGGCGCAGGGTGTGGGCCAGACGTCTGGCACGTCGACGGCACCTGTGACCTGCGGCAAACACAACAACATGGCAGTGACTTGCATGATATTGCCGTTCTGCACAACCCAAGCACATCTCCTGCGGTGCCGGGCTGCAGCTGCTTGCTGTGAGGGCGCATCTGACTCGGGTGACCCCCGAGCCCCTACTTCGCATGACCAGGCTCGGCCATTGGAGGTCGCGGCGCCGAAGGCACTACTCCAAGACCAAGACCTCGACATCATACTTTTCGGGGCTCGAGGTAAGCCAACATACTCATGCAGCTTCACGCAGGTTGTCTTGGCAATCCAACACTGCGTGTCTAGCAATTGCCAGAAGCATGAGATGCCACCCCGCCTTTGACATAGTAAGACGTTGTAGTGCTTGCGATGGTTGAGAGTTTCTGTAACAGTTTCGACATGTACACGACAACATACAATGGTATATATATTATATGTTATATATTTTATGTTTTTATTATAATAATATATACAATAATTGTATCATACAATACATAGTATGTATCAGATCCTTGGTTTGGCAGGCCAAGATGATGTTGCCGGTGGACGCCTCACCTGTGCTCCGTTGCTGGCTGCGGTTGCCCCTGAGCAGTCATCACCCCGACCCCTCCCGGCTGGCCAGCTGGCGAGCATTGCAAATGACTAAGCCATTCTAGTATAGGCTCGTCTTGCCCGGACGAGCTGCTATCGTCTGGCGTTTGACGGCGGCGCAAGAGCCTCATCGTCCTTTGGCAGTCGTGTGGTTAGCGGTTGCAAACGTTCAGTCGCCGGCAAACGGGTGCCACATTTTTGTGAGGGGGGGTGCCACATTTTTGTGAGGGGGGGTCACCCCCTTATATAGGCCCCGTGAGAGGGGGTGACCCTTCAGCTTCCCGACCCCTCACGTTCCCCTTCCACTCCAAGGAATCTTTCGGTCCAAGGAATCTCGCGTTGACGTTCCAAGGAATCTGCTGAGGATATCGCGATGTCACGATCTCTCGAAGAGAACATTAATATTTCTCTAACAAAACAACAGCCGAATACACACTATATATTATATAATATAGATTATAGGTTATGTTGCGCCCATGTGCGCGGCCCTATCGCGCTCTCTCGCGATGCAGGAACTCCGCGCAGGATCTCCCCGCAAACGCGTTCTCAGGCAAATGACTCAGGCACCCATGATGTATATTACATTAAATAGTGCAATAGCTGGCTCTACGACGCCCAAGCAGCTCGAAAATGCAATCTAGGTCACTCGTTGTATTTAGGTTAGAAGACGCACACGCACGGACAGCTTTCGAGTGGTACTCCCTTCATCACATTCTGTCATTACGGGTATTCTGTCATTACGGGTATTTTCCAGCACTTACGGATATCCGATGTATCGATACAGACTTTGGCGCAGAAGCAACACACATGCTAGTCACTTTGGATAGTGTGTTACGGTTGAAATGTTGCAGTCCTCCCTAGCACAACCTGGGGACAATACTGCGAAAATCATTGTTGTTGTTGTTGATGCGTACGGGTGCAGTTGGAGGCCTGGACGCCGACACGGCTTCGCAGCTGTTATGCCGGGCTTCATTCTCAGTGCCAATGAGCCAAGCGCCAACGACACACCCTCTTGCCCGCAGCGAGCCTACTTTTTGGCAACTCGCAGTCATGAACCTAACAAACTACTTTACTACATGATACAGTATCCGGAGACAGCCACAGACTGGCAAGCCTAGGCCTATCATGCGTTACGGCGAGATGCAGCTACATGCTTAGTGCCAACCAATGACAGACCACAGCACAAGCAAAGAATGCGCCCTCCATTGCAGCGTGATACCAGCTCAACAATGACAAGATCGATCTTGATATCAAGCTCCCGACCCCGGTCGCCCTGTATACCACTGGCACGTCAGATTCACTAGATAAGCACGGCCGCCGATATTACATGCATGCCCACAACATACCACCGCAATGCAGTACGCCAGCTCAATGCCAACTTCACCATAAGCAAGCATGCACCATCAAATCGTACGAACAGGTCGTAAATAAGTTTGCAAGCTTATCACTGCACCAGTATATTCCCTGATCGTTTCAAGGCAAGGAAAATACCACCCAGGTGCAGCAGTCCAAATGCCAATAGCAGCCCCGGCCCTTTGGAAGTCTAAAGACAAGACATTGCATCAACAAGTATGCAGCACACTATATTGCCATCTTAACCCACATGCAATAAGATGCAATCATGCATAGACATGGCCAAACTATTGTGGCTCACCCGCCCTGCATGATACAAGCAAGACATGACACACTGGCACAACTGTTTTGGTGCAATCACAAGCCTCCGGCTACTGTAGCAACCAGTGACGGCAACCAGAAGATCTCTAGAGCCCACAGCCCTGTTCCTACGCCTGTACAGTCCAAATTTCATCTTTGATGGCCTCGAACACTCACTGCTGCCCCGCATGCTACCACCCCACCCAGCCAACACTGCTAAAAGATGACTCGATACAACTAGAGATGAGAAAACTCTCAGAGCCGTTTGCAAGACACGAAGCACACAGCCTTACAAAGAGATAGCAGCCAACAGGCCAAAGCGTAGTGTGAAATAACATCGGCCAATAGGCCAGCAAGCTGCAACGACCCAGGAAGAAACCTGCAAGTAACCAGATCAGTCAGTGTACTGATCTGGCACGTAGCATCATTATACGTCCACAGGCTGTGACAGATCATGACAATTCCTGGTCAACCAGAGCAGTCAATGCATGGCACATCGACCCATCCAAGCACACAAGCCCAGAAAAGCTTGCAGCAACAACCAACAAGCCACAATGCCTCAGTCACATCCGCAAGAGCTCTTTGGAGCAATGTATACAACCCATTAGACATGTTACCAGCTGCTGCCAATACCATTGATAGTGAAACATGAGCAAGCGACAAGTGAGGGAACAACATCAAGGCCAGCTGAAGGCCTTGTGGCAAGTTATAGTCTATATACTGCAGCACACAAACCCAGCAAGGCAAACGAGCCTTGAAAAGAGAGAAAGAACACACTCTGGTCAGCTCAAATGCTCCCTGGAGCAATGACTGCCAACGCACATGCAGCCATAGCCACAAATCAACACGCACGTTATAAACATCAAGCACTTCTTCAAGGCAGTGACAGCTGACAGCAGTCAATGCGCACGAGCACACTGTGATGCTCAAGTCCTACTCTATAGCAATTCCCTGAGCAACACAAACCAGGACCAGACATATCTTCATACAGACCGTAACAGCACTCAAACCTACTGAGATTAACCCTGCATATGGTTGATAACCGCTTACATGCATGTAACAACCAGGCCATGTCACAAAGTCGTGCAGGCAAACTTCAATGACTCTCAAATAACTATGCAGTACTGTAACGGTACAGCACATGGCCGCTTGAAACAGACACCGCCAGGGCTTTGAATGCCACTCCCTTGCTACACCCCAGCAGAGCAATGTCAGTCATCGCGTGCAACTAGTTCCATGGTGATGCTGCTGCCTTCCGCAACCGCCCATGTCGCTGCGAAGTTCCAAGAAACTTGTTAAACTTCAAACGATAAGACTTCAAACAGGACGCCCTGCACTAGACTAAGCCTGCTAACCACTCAGTCCACAGACCGCATGTCATGGCGACATGCCACATCCACCTGCTGCTGCTGTCAGCTGCTAACTCAAACTAACAGATTCTCAATGCTGCAACAAATCACCAACATCAACCCACTAACCCGGATGCAGACAGCACATCGACCCAGGAAAACAATACCTACACCCCAGACGAAGATGACCCTAGCACGCACTGACAGGCTTCAGCGATTGACATGTGGTGACATTTCTACTCAACCATCGGGGCAGCTTCAGCAATGCTCTGACCAACCACCTGCTGCCCAATTGCTTGCTGTGCCATTCTCATATCGTTCAAAGCAGCTTGGTAGCTCGCAGATCGCCTCATATGACTAGCAGCCACAGCCACATTGGTGGCCGCTGTTGGCGATGTTGCCGCACTTTTGACTGTGTGACCGCTGGCACGTGCTGCTCTCCTCTCCCTGTACTTGTCGGCCTTGGCGGAACGATCTGCTGCGGATGCTGAAGGGTCCACCTCTGCTGCTGTTGGTGGTGGTGTGCAAGCATACCCTGGATGCATTGCAGAGGGATTGACAGTGAAGGGATTTGAAGCCCCCACCCCTGCCCCATAGCCAGCCTGTCCTGCTCCTGCTCCTGCAGCTGCTACTGCTGACAGAGTTGACGCCCATACAGTAGGGTCGACCTGGCCAGCCGCTGCAGCAGCTGCTATTGCTGCCATGAGCACTGAGGAATCCACCCCCTGTCCTACTGATGCAGCAGCTGCAGCAGCTTTCTGCAGGATGGCATTCGTGCTGGCAGCGCGACCGCTGGTGCTGTTGAGACTTAACCGCTCTAAGCTGCTACTGCTTTGCCGCTGCATGATGTCAGCAGCAGATGCTGCAGCTAGGTACTGTTGCTGCTGTTGTTGCTGCTGGTGCAGGACAGCCAACGCTGCTAGGGCATCTTGTGCCTGAGCATCTAGAGGTGCTGCTGCTGCTGCTGCTGCCGCACCAGCTGCTGTGCCCTGGGCAATGGGCAAGCTCCTGAGCACTGGCACAGCTGGTGTGGCAGCTGAACTGCTGCCGGCAGCTGCTAGCTTGGCCGCCAGTGCCATTGCTGTAGCTGCAGCTGATGGGTCGCTGCTGTAGTACATCTGCTTGAGCACTGACACAACATCGGCAGGAGTGGACGTGCTGCCGTTGATTGGCTCGGGGCTGCCGGTTGCTGCGGCTGCTGCAGCAGCACTTGCGGCAGCTGCTGCAGCTGCACCAGCTGAAGTATACTGCTTTGAAGACAGATGATTGGGTGATGATGGGAGCTCCAACTTTGTGCGCTGACCAGCTGCTGCAGCTGCTTCTGACGCGGCCATTGGCAAGTTGCTGTCGCTACTCAAACAACTGCTGCTGCCGTGCGCCATCAGCAGGTGGTAAGCTGCTGCATTCGGCTGTTGCTGCCGGTTTGCTTGCTGTGCTTGAGGCTGCAGCTGCTGCTGTGGGTAGTCATCCTGGGAGTTGAGTGTCTTGACCAGAACGTCCATCAGCTGTAACTCGCTTGTCAGAGATGCTGCTGCCCCGGCTGCCTCTCGCCTGACGATGCCCACGACCAGAGTTGCCAACTGAAGCAGCAGTTCCAGGTTGACCACCACCCCCTGTTGCTGCCCGGAAGGAGCTAGAACTGCTGGTACGGTCCGTTTCACATAGTTCTCAACCACGCCGCAGACCATGTTGGCCAGTTCCGCCTCCTGAGTGAATGTCGATGCAACCCCATTTGCAGCACCTGACTGCTCTACCCTGCTGCGGATACTCGCACTAGGCGCCGACTGCTCATGATTTAGAGTGTCGGCATGCTCTGCCACCGCGGCTAACAGACTCAGCGCTTCACTCATGCCTAGTCGACGGTGTGCCGGTGCTTGTGCTCAGGAGTTTGTCAGCAGCACCCTCTAATCATGCGAGCAGACACCAGCGAGGCTCTTCAAAATGAAAAGGCAACACGCCTAGCAGACAAGCGGCGGCAAAGGGCAGCTGCTTCTGGAGCGCGCTTGGAGCTGAAGTATGCTGACACTGCTGACGATGCAGGGTGTGATGAGCGGTGACAACACGAGTTCAAGGCACGCAGGGAAGCGTGGAAAGGTATAGAACAGTGTTGTTGGGGTGCGCATGTTTCACGAACTCAAACGCCACTGCAAACGTGGCACCTGCCGTGAACGGCTGCACCTCATACGCGCGCCGCTCAACACAAGAGACAATGCACAAACCAACATTGTACTAGCTGGCTGCTCTGCTTGGGCCAGCATGACTCATGCGGCAGTTGACTCGGTTTGACCCGCCGGAATGCAACCTGAAGGAGGTCACATTGCCATTGAGCCACGATTGACTTGCCCAACGGGCAGCACTACGCCGTAGGGACACACATATGCTGTTAGTCTATCAGTTGGTGTCTTGCCATTGTGCTGCTAGAAGCAGCACTGGCCATTGTTGCTGCTGCAAAGACTTCAAGTTGCTTGTATGTCCATGCCCACCAGGTAGATCTTCCAGTTGCTTTCTGCACGCAGTTGCGTTCTGTTAAACTGCTGCACATTGCCGAGATTAGTGCAATACAGACAAACACTCGGGAGTACATCCTCAGACCTCCAGAGCCTGCAAAATTCCAAGGGTGTTTTACACTGAGAAGGTTCATACTGTCTGACATGACTGTTGCTAACTGCCTAACAAAACAACCAAAAACCGAACATACAAACACCTTAGACAAGGCCTTGATACCTACAGATGTTACAGCCAAGTTGCTGCCTACCAGAATCTATCAGCTTATTACATTCCAAAAACAATACAAGCTACGCAATAACCCACATATTTCTTGTGTATGTGGTACGTGCCTGACGTCATATAATATGTCTTAGGTACTGGGCCAATGCAACATAGTAGGTGCACATACCTCTCTTGCTGCCACACAGTCTCAACCCTAGCGTCTATACTACCCAACTTGCTGCTAATTCCCAATACCTCGATCCTACACGTTTTCTGCTGTAACTTCAGTTACATTAGCCCCTGTAACTTCAGTTACATTAGCATTCGCTGTCGCGCTTGCCCTATCCCTAGCACCCGGTGGCCTAACAACAGACAACCTCTTCACGTGAGTGCTATTTGCATTGCCTGCGAACTTGCTGTTCCCTTGACTGGCAAGTATCTGAGGGATAAACCGCATCCAAGCATCATCAGCTGGCAGCGTGGTATCAAGAGGTTCAGTCCCGGTAGGTACGCTATCGTCCACAACACAAGTTGATGTGGCTGCATCCCATTTCCAGCCAACCATGCAGCCATTGCAGGCCAGATCCTCTCCAGGCTCTGATGTTTGCAGGTAACCATGCACACATATGTCACATTTGGTGCGGTCTGGACTTGCTAGTGTGTGGGTCTGACATGGCTGGCAGGTGCCATTGCGTACGCGATTGAAGTGCGTCTCATCGCACTTGATGCAGCTGCCGTCTGCTGCTGTTTCAGTGCCGGCTGGGCACAAGGGTTTCACTACAAGCAGCAGGACAACGGCAGGGGTTAAAGGACCTGTGACGAGTCCTGCTCCATTAAAGAAGCTGTTGCCGGCGAGCTCAGCAGTTGCTGTCAGCACTCTGGGGCGGTACACACACGCTCCGAATCTGCTGGCTGCTGCTGCAAATGCTGCTGCTATGTCGTTACTGCTGCATGGACAGCACCTGACTAAAAATTTGAGCTGTCTCTGTGCACAACAAATGCTCTCTTACTTCTTGCACAAGTTGCATTAACACAGGATAGCAATATTAAGATTCACCTATCAGTGTTTGCACTACAAACAACAGAGGTGGCACCTTTGATCAAGATCGTTGAAAATTATGATAAGTTGAGATAGTTGAAGGTTGTTTCAGACTTGAAGTTGATGCGTTTAACGAAGAGAACACGTTTTTCCAATTGGATGATAAGCACATTGAAGTCCTCAGCATCTGACAACTGCACTTTACTCGGTCAAACTGCCTACATCGCTGAGTAGCGCAAGTGTCTAGTAGTCACACTGGTGCATTGTACGCACACCAACATAAACCACTTACCGCACTGCCTGCCAGAACCGCTGGGCTCCAGGCCCTCAGGGCACTTGAGGCACAAACTGATGTCATTACCAGGTGCGGACTTGTAAGTCCCTGTTGGGCAGGACCTGCACCTCACTGGCTGAGCTGTAGGGTTTGTGGAATAATACCCTCCCGTGCATTCACACGCTGTGTGGTTTTTGTTGGCGTAACTGAAGGGGTAACACTGCTGGCACATGAACAGCCGGTTGGGCGCCTCGGTGTATTCGAACACCGTGGCACAGGCAGCACACTTGAAGGGCTCCGAAGACTCCAGCTTGGTGCCAGGTAGGCAGCCGCAATAGTCACCAGAGGGCAGGGGAATTGAGTAGTCAGGGCAGGCTGTACAGGTTGTGCTTAAACCGCCCGGGCTGACCAAACCCTCATCGCATTTGATGCAGCCTGATGCACCATCAACATTGACCCCTGTTGCCCGGAAGCCAGCTGGACATGTGCATTTGTTGTTTTTGCCTGGTACTGTTCCAGCAGGACATTGTGTGCAGGCCTTTGCATTGGTTGTGCTGCTGACAGAACCTTCTGCGCATCGGAGGCAGTCCTTTTTGACGCCGCTTGGGTACAGGCCTTCTGCGGTAGGTGCCCAGTAAGTTCCTGGGACGCAATCGCATGCTGTGTTGAAAGCGTTTGGTGTAGAGAGGCCTGGCACACAAAGCTCACACTTTGCATCGAGGCCACCCCTGCATAGATGGCAGAAGAAGAATAGAGGGCAGACATTCAATACAAGAATTGACTTGCTGCTGCTGAGATATGGTTGATTTCTGAATATAACCACGACATACGACCAGTGCAACTGATGGCACTGTCGCCTGTTCAGCGGTCAGCAATACCAGCTTTGTTCGTGGCTAGTGTGCTCAGGTGTAGCGTCGTTTGTCAGCCCTTTACTGGGGTTGCCAGAGTGTCAGAGCACCATCATGCATTACGCTTGCTGCAACGGTTGCAAGCTAGAGATGTGCATAATCATAGACACAAGCTACAATGCTTCAGCAAGTCTGTGCGCAATTCTGTACTGCAGCATCTGCTGGACTCACTCAGAAGCTTCCCATGCACCACACGGCTGACACCTGGGCTCTGATGTGCTGGGGTTACCGCTGATGATGCCGCCCAGAACGCCTAGTATGTTGAAGTTCTTCAGGCCCCAGCCCGGAGGGCAGTGACTTGCTGCGTGGCTGCTTACTGCGAGGGTTGCTAGCAAAGCTGCTGCTAGTATGCGGCTGGACGCGCGGCAACGCATTGTGACTCTGAGGTGAATCTAAAGACAAGTTAGTGTTGTAAGACCTCAGCAAACTACATGCAAGTGGAGCGGAATGAGGTGGACCTGTACTGCCAACAGGAGCGCGCGCCGGACAAGATGTTTGAAGAACGTTTCTGATGGAGTCTGTAACGGTGATGTGGGTGCATCAGACCTGTCCAAATGCTGCGAATGGCGTGATTGGGGCCAGTGCGTTGCGCAGGCACCTTCCGGGAGCTGTTGTTGGTTCGTTGTCAATACCGCTGATGAGCGACTGTCAGCTTTCAAGGCTCATAGCTGTACAAAGAAGCTTGAATTACGCCATTAATTTTACAGTAATCTTCAATAAGAAGCGACACAATCATGCCATCACATGGCGAAGATGCTCTATCGGCATTTCCTCGGTCGCAGCACACGCCCCAAGTTTGCTGATGTAACGACATCAGCAGCTACAGCAACACCTTGCTCCTGCTTGATGAGCAACCCGACGTCCCCCGCGGGCACAGGCTCCGGCTTGGCCACTGCTGCTGCTGCTGCTGCTGCTGCTGCTGCTGACCCGGCTTCGGCCAGCAGTACCGCTGATAAAGTAGGCACGACTTCCAGCTTGACGTCAAGTAACTGCGGTTCGACCTTGACATTAACATCAGCCCCTGCCGCTAGCAGAGGTGCGGCAGCACCCACCTGCTGCTGCTGCTGCAGGCGCTTACTGCTGCTTACTGCTGCTGCAGACTCTATTTCCCCCTTCAGCGGATGACAGGCCGCATCATCTTGATCTCTTTCTGTGTCTGGTTTGTTGGACACCTGGACATCATCAATGAGGTCTGTGCTGCTGCCCTTCCTGCGTTTGTGTACAGCGAGTGGACATGGTACTGCTGCTGCTGCTGCCCTGCGCTTCTGTGGTGTGCCTCGTTTGCCACAAGCAGGGCACACCTTGCCATGCTGTACCATCAGCACATGCAGATCATACCTGCAGCAGCAACAGCAGCAGCAGCAGCGACAACGAACATTCAGCCGTCGCGACACAGCTGTGCAAGACGTTCATTCTGGCCTGTTGGCATGTGATCAAGCACAAAGAGCTGGAAGCCAATCACAGGCAGAATATACGGCGCAGCACAGCCCCAAACTGCAGTGCAAGTACCCCACTCGCATTATAGAAGAGTTTACAGGTATAGTCTCTGATCCTGCACCCACTTGATGTGATCTGGCACCCGAACATTCAGATGTTCGTACGTCTGCTCCCGACTGGCGTTGCCTGGCACCCATCCCAACTGCTTGCTGATCTCCCACACATGAGTGTCAACGGGGAACTCTGCCCTGCCCATACAAAACATGAGCACACAAGCCACCGTCTTAGGCCCCACGCCTTTGAACTGTGTTAGCTGGGCTTTGACTTGTTCACAGGGAAGGGACCTCAGGTGTTCAAGGCTGAGGGAGCCTGTCTGTTCTAACAGGGAGTTGAGGATAGCCTGAATGTCAAGGTACACACAGCAGATGCAAGAGGAGCATATGAGGCGACCAATACGCGGCTTGTAACAACTTGTTACAAGCGGTCAATCTATCAATGAACTATCTACAAGGCAATGGTGTGGCAGGAAATTCACTTCTGAAAGTGCTTGGGGTGCATGCACAACAGCAAAGCCTTCCACAGGTGACAAAGCAGCAGTTCATAAGTGTAAGCAGGCCAGACCCACGGTGCTGTGACCCACAGTGTGCAGGCAGTATGCTCCTCAGTGTTTGCAGGCTACAGTCCAAAGAGTTAACAAGAGCTGTTCAAGCCGTCAGATGTTAACCTTGATTCGAGCTGCTTTGATGTCTGCTAGACCTCCTACTCGGATGGCTTCTTCAACAGTGCCTGCAGGATCATGAGAAACAACAAGCTTACTGTCCAACATCTGTTGCGTGTATTACTTATGCACTGTGAGCTATACTAATGCCAGGCACCATACCAGCCATGTGCCAGCATGTCGTTGCGGCAATTGCACCAGTTGGCAGTTATTAGATGGCAAGCAATGTAATAGTGGACCCTCTTAGCTTGCGATAATGGAGAGACTGCAGCCGCTGTAAGATGTGAAATCCTTTCAATCAAAGTGTAAGAAGTGCACATCGCTGTGTCTCTGTCCCCTCAGGGCTGCTCAGCCACAAGGGATGATCGCTAGAAGCTGCATGGCACCCATGCATAAGCCATACGATCAATGTAAAATGGCTGACTAACGGACAGGCTTCTGAAATGCCTGTGAATCTGCCCCATGCTTACTTCTGCTGTCCAGAAATCGGAGCTGTAAGCTCACCAGGTGGCGCTGTTCTCACTGACTCCCAATCGGGAAAGGCTGCTTTGAGCGAGCTGAAAGCCCTCTGAGAAGTAACATCTGTGGTGTTCTGACTCAGCATCGTGCGAACCTACAGCAGTCGTGGCGTGTGAGGGAGCAAAGTTTTACATGCATGCATGCTGAGCTAGGTGAGTCGCATCACTATCTGGTGTTGCAGTGGCCGCCTGGCCCTGGCTGCCACTCACCAAAGAATCTAGTACGGTATGCGGCTCCTGAATCTCGCAGCCCAAGCGCGGCACATGCCGTTTTTCGCTTGGTCTGCCATGCACAGCAGCGAGTGCATCACAAACAGCAACACAATCTGCTGCGGTTGGCCTCGCATAGTGCGCAATGGGTTTAGCCGCTAGTTTGAGTTTTGCAGGTTCCATAGGCTCCCAAGGGAGCTAGCACCGCACTGAGAAGTATCAACGAGGTGTGGTGGAGCTTGTGATGGCTCTCAATAGTGCAAAGAGATCAATGCGAACGACAGCTCAGCAACGCGCCTGGTTATGCAGATTCACAAGACTACATTCAGCAATCGTAAGAGACAGCCAGCAGAAGCATTGATATCTGACGAACACCTGCCTGTGGCCTTTGAAAAGCGTATGCCGCACTGGGCTATCAGCACGTCAATCAAGATTATTATCGTAAACGTCAACTCTAAATGGGTAGTACGCGGCATGATACCAGCCCCTTCACACGGTTCAGCCGAGTGACCAGCTGGTTTTCCGCGCCAGGGCGCAAAGGTGGGAAAGCAGACCGATCACCGTGGTCTGCCACCGGGAGAGATACCTTGGACTGCGGAATGACTATGAGCAAGCCATCGTATCACAACCACCGCCAAGATTAGAAATTGCGACCACGGCTTGACCACTGCAGACAGGCCGAACCTAGTTGCAATGGTGGCTCAAAGAGCACCTGAAACAACACAAACTCTGGTCTTTCATCAACGCTTTCTTGTTCTTCACTACTAGCATCGCGAGCCGGTGTGTTCTGGTACCTCTGGTCACCACAGCCGATCGCTACCCTGCGTCACAATCGCCGCAACGCGATTGTCAAGAGCAAACGCTGTCCCCGCTAAACGCTTTCAAGTTGTAGCAGCGACGCAGATGGTGATGTCGCACGCTCATAAAGCCCACAGGAGGGCTGCAATTCAGGCTCTGCTGTGTGGCCTTGTGGTGGTCACGCAATCACTTTGCACAGGTAAAGGTTAGCTACAACTTCTTCAGACTGATACTGTATAAAACGCATACAATGCAGAAGCCGGACTGCACTGACTTGGTAATAGCTTGGTACCCCATGCATACCACTGCAGCTATTGCCAGCGCATCTGACTTGTTGCATGCTCGGTAACTTTCACATAGGCAAAGCAGCAGCAGCAGCTGATGCTGCTGCAGCCAGCAGGCTGCATGTTGCAAAACCCTAGCTGTCAACAACGTTTACAGCAGGGGATGTCAGTGGAACGATGAATTGCCAGCGCTCAAACTAGTGCTGCACCCAGCCAGCCTGCTGCAGCCATTGCCTACTCACAGCACATGCACAGTCTCTTTTACAGCACATGCATTCATGTTTGCGGAACAAGAGCGAGAGAGTTTCCTGGAATTCTTGCTTGCGACGTACGCTAGACAGTGTCATTATTGCGTACGCCACTGCTTGCAGGTGTTGGTGCAAGGTCCAGCCAGGACCACCAAATTGTGGTCGGCTCAGCCCACACTGCCAGGGATGTCAGGCAGCAGAGGCGGCATTTGCAGGCCAACTTGAACCCCTTGGAAGTAGCATCCGCAATTTTTAAACCCAAGATCACCATGACAGTCCCACCCAAGTTCAAGCTCAGTTTAGCAGACCTCAAGCCTGGTGCAGGCCCATGGCCATCTTTATTGCGGTTAGGCCTTTTGCAAGCTGACCAGAAGCCTGTTATAACTAGCACAACACCCACCAGGCCACTGCCCAGCACAGCTACAGC